>OZ026623.1:11251701-11336701 GCA_964020975.1 Hermodice carunculata | reverse complement strand
CAGGATAGAAATCATTTTTCTCTTTGGCAAAGTCAAAGTTTTAAGCAACTCAAGTCTGTACTGGAATGTTAAATATAGATGGACATGTGTGACTAATATATTTAAAGCCATGAAAGACCAACATCATCATGTTTTACAGCTTTATCCTGCATGGAACCGGCCACTCCCAGAGGAGCCGTTAAAAATGGTACAAATTATTTCCTCAATGGTAAATTACATTACAACTGTGACAAAGGCTTTGAACGTATAGGCGGTGACGTTATACGTATTTGCCAGGCTACAAAAACATGGAGTGGCTCACCTATTGTCTGCAATCGTAAGTTCCTTTAAGTACCTCACGTAATAACTCAATTGTTATGCATTTGAAAATAACAAATTAGATGTACCGTTGTAAAGGCAATTTGTATACAGTGATGTCTTGTCTCAAATGGCAAGTGACCACAGTGAACATTTTAGTTTCTGCCCCCCACACAACATCGATTCTGTTATGGGCCGTTTTAACCATATCAATCCACCATGGCATATTTGTCATGTGCGAAGTAAAATTGTCAACTTGGAAACTACCCTCTTTCGGGACTGATGCTTTTTGGCTATCTTGAACCATACAGCTCCCCAAGAAAACGACGACAGAGCCAAATTCTTTAACCACATTTGCCATACCATAAAAAGTTCGAAAAATAAAGAACTTATCATTTTGCCCAATGTAGCAGAACTGTTACTTGCATCAACAAATAGGTGTCATATTGGACAATGTGAGGCCAAAATTTATCACTTGCATCAACAAATAGGTGTCGTATTGGACAATGTGAGGCCAAAATTTATAAGGGGCATGCTTACTGTAATTCTAATAATTTGTGTTTCACTGTCAATTTTGTTCAAATTATGTGAACAGTAAAATGGAATAGCCATTAGAGGTTTGTTAAATCGCCATGTTTAGTCGACAGGAGCCAGTGTATTGCCTCAGTTGTTACTCATCTGAACGAGAATTATTTGTACTGAAAGTTCCGATGTTAATCTGACTGCCTTTGTAAAATATATAAGCATCACTACATGTTCATTTTGAATCTGACAGCACAAATGTCATAGCCATTACATCGTTCAACTCGTTTTAGAACGAAATCTGTGAAATAATAGAATATTGCCTTAAAAACTAGTGTAGCGCTACCCATGTGAACTGTCATTTTTGTTACTGATGGTTGCCACGATTGCAGTTGGAAACACATAGCTTAAGTGCTTTGCAGCAGTCCACACAGGGGTCTAGCCAATTCACTGAATTTGTTCGATGTAGGTACTAAGGTCAAAGCAGCCTTTATATAATTCAAACATCGAACAGTAAAATCTTTAAGACGGCTTCCCTGAAGAGAAATTATATATCAAGAGCCCAAATTAAAGTCCCGTTTTTAGATTATTATTAATGAAATTTCCCCCGTGTTAAGACCACTCTCATTTTCAAACAGTATTTCCAGTTCCATAGGTGGTTTTAATAGTAAGGTACCGTTGTATTTGTGTTTAATATGAAGCCTACAATTGATACTATGTTATATAAAATCGCAGCCCACAATTTGAACTATGCTAAAATTTATACTTTATAAAATTACAAAAGTTTTGGTACTGGCTGATTTGTCAGTTTATGTGTGACTTATGCTTAGCTATATATCTGGATAACTAAAATTGTCAAATCTCTACCTGCAGGCACATGCGCACCCCATGGTAATGCATTATTTAAGATAGCCGAGGAGGTAGAACATTTCAAGGTGTTAGTCTCCAAATGTCTGCAGTGTTTCAATTCAATACGCTTACATGCAAGTCGGACAATGTCTACAGGCACAACTTCTACTGGAAATTGACAGATATACATAACTTGCGTGACAACGTCTGCATGCAATTGGAGAAAAACGCCAAATAAATAACCACTATTCTTTTACCTCTTATTACAATTTCATTTTCCGATAGTAATGTACACGTTTAATTTCCTCAGTATGAGTAGTTGATGACGGTGTTTCTTTGTAGTAGTTACAAGTATTAAATGATAATTTGTAAGGATGATATTAAATTTTGGAACAAATTGAAGCCAACACCTATTGTGGAACACAGGTATTGCCACTTCTGACCGCCACAGTACACTTTTGTATGCTACTCAACAGTGTAAAAATATATATTTACTTAAACGAAAATTCCTATATCTATAAAACATTATCATGTCACAAAAGTATCAAGTGCTTTTTGCAGATAGATAAAATCTAAAGGAGACCCTGTTTGCTATAGACCTCATCTTATTGAAAAGGAGTCTATGCCAAGAAGACAAATACACAACCAGGTTTAATCTAAAATTCATTGTTAAAAACACGCATTCTAAGATGAATATTAGAAGTCTGTTGAACTATTTATTTGTTTATTTATTGATTTATTTATTAATTAATTAATTAATTAATTTATTTATTTATTTATTTATCTATTTATTTATTTATTTATTTATTTATTTATTTATTTATTTATTTGTTTGTTTATCTATTTATTTATTTATTTATTCATTTATTTATCATTTACTTGTTTGTTTGTTCAATCGTTCGTTTGTTCGTTCGTTCGCTCATTGATTCGTTAATTTATTCATTATTTACAAGAGCACAAAACAGTTTGGATAAAAATAACTAAACAAAACAACTCTGCATTTATAGGGGCCCCACAAGCTCCCATCGTTATATGACAGTGTTTGTTAGAGCAATATGCATTTTTTTAGTGACGCAGCAGAATATATAGGCGGGTTGTGTCATGTCAAGTAATATTCTATTATTTCCCCTTGGATACAGACTTTTTAATGCATGAGCAAAATTTTTCTTCTAACATGACCCTTTGGAAGCAAAGGTTTGTTTCACACATCTAATTTTGTTTGAACTGCCTTCTACATTTAACTCGTTTTGACATCCGGTTTTTAACGCGATTTTCATAAAATGCCGAAGCCGATAATGCTTGCACACTTGCTTCACACAGGCTCTTTGTCAAGCGTACCACATTGGGTTTTGATATTGAGCTGCAATCTATGTGTTTATTGTTAACACAAGTTTTTTGTCAAAAGTGTCATATGTTGTGTCTGTTAATTGATAGATACTAGTACATTTTTTTTCCTAACCAAACAATTTGTATACACTTGATGTGTACATTTATCACTAAAATGTATCGGTCGTTTCATCACTAAAATGTATTGGTCATTTATGTGAAGGCCATTTTTAGAGGAAGGGTTCAGTAAGGGAAAATTCAAAATGAGCTTCATGTACAACTCTTTTGTTATACCTATCCATACACAAAAGGTGACTTACTTCACTTTTAGTTTACCATGTGACAAGGGACAGCAAAAAAGTGCATACTATTTATATGTGACTGGTGATGTATGCTACATTAAATTTGTATAAAACTTTGAAAACCTAAGAACTGTTGTTACTCTAATTTTCAATTGTTTTACATTTAGTTGCACCAATTGTGTTAATCATCCATTAGCAAATGCATATATTTATTTACAGCCAAAATCCAGTACATTGGAATTGAGAGACACATTGGATCAGTCTTTGGCAGTTTCATTGCGGGAGTTGCGATATGTTCGCTGGTCTTTCTTATTACATATCTGGTGAGGAGAAGGCGCAGGAGGCACAAAGGGCACTCAACCAAGTAAGAATTCTCTATTCAACAAAGTGCGTGGTATACGCAAATTTATTTGATGTAGAGGGAATGAAGGAAGCAACTGTGTTGGGGTGTACACCAGGTTAGTCTTTGTTACCAATCCTCACAGGTCAATGACCAAGATACTGTTTATGTACTTGCTTTGCATATTCTACCATAAATGACTGTTGAACTATCCCATTTCCCAGATAATTGGAAACTAGGCATTTTGGTACACACAGAATAACAAAGTATGCATTCAGGCTGGGAAGCAGGCTCCCTGAAGAAGGATATTTTTCATGTTATAATCTGAAATATAAAAAAAGCAGGTAGATATTTACTGCAAATCAACATGGATGAGAAAATCTTAAGTATACATTGAACATACATCCCATGTTTTCGTCTGTAAGGGTGACATGATTGTCAAACAGTACCAACGTTACATGTCAATATGTCAGTTTGACTACACGAGGTTACTGGTTGGTAAAAATTACCAACATCAAAAGAAACTCTGGAGTGCCTCCCCCCCCTTACTGGTAGGGTATACTAGCATCGTAATACACACACACACACACACACACACACACACACACACACACACACACACACACATATATATATATATATATATATATATATATATATATATATATATATATATATATATATACATATATATACATATATATATATATATATATATATCTTCACTACATACATTTAAAGCGAAACTGCAAATCTACTTAATTAGAAGTGTATAATGTATTTCGTATTTACTTTTTGTTTAATTACCTTGTTTATAGTACATGTATATGTAAAGAGACTAAAACATACCACCTGCCTTGCATAATTTGCTGTGTAGTTTTAATGCTTTCTTTGGGGACACTATAAGCTCCTCACATGTATGCAAGGTAACTTACAGGTCTGTATTTTTGTGATTAATAAACATTCAATACAATTCAAAACGTTGGTCTCTGAAAGTATAGTAATCTTTATGCTTGTATGTAATTGTATATGGCCACCCTAGTATAAAATCTATTGTCCAATAGAGAATCTATGAGAGCAATAGGTATTGCCTAAACCATATGAAAAGCAATGCAGTTTGGAATCAATTATGTTCTCAGATGCACCAAGTACCACTGTGTAGTTTCTGGGATAATCTCGAGTAGTTGAAAACATTGTGGTAATTGTTTGGTCACTATCCACAAGAAAACCATTAATTTGAATGGTAAGATTAAAAATAGTAGTAAGTTGCCAATTTTTTGCATCACGTACAGCAGCAGAATGAATTTGGATGTCCCATTGGCATTGTCTGAGTGAGGACATGATGATTTGAAAGACATAACTTAGTTTTCATTTCATTGAAAATGACTAGACGTTCAAGGTTTCATAATTTTGTTCTAATACTGAATGCAAAGGTTCGCAGGCTAGCGATAGCACTGACCAACCTGGTAAATGTGAACTTGATTGGAGGCAAGCGATAGCTTTGTCTAACCTCTTATTGGCGAACGTGTTGCAGACTAGCGATAACATTGACCAACCTGTTAATGGCGAACTTGTTCCAGACTAGCGGTAGCATTGACCAACCTGTTAATGGCGAACTTGTTCCAGACTAGCGGTAGCATTGACCAACCTGTTAATGGCGAACTTGTTTGAAGGCTAGCGGTAGAAATAACCAACCTGCTAATGGTGTACCCGCTTTGAATGGGTGTCATTTTTTTTAAGCAGACTTATGCTTTGTTCCAGAACTTGTACAATTTCAAATTGACTTTCTCTGAGTTGTATCAGGCCCTGTGGTAATACAATTAATTGTTTGAGGTCGACAGTCCACACAAAAAGCTAAGAAGAGATCCTACAGCCGGTATGATACTGCATCTCAGAAGTTTAATGGATTTTCCCTTTTAGCAAAGTCAGTCAGTATGTCCAGTTGTCATCGTGTCTTCAATGATTATGCCAAAATTGTTGTACCTCCGCATTGACCACCTGATTGGTCTTATTGCCCAAATGCTTATACTGCTATTTTTTGGGAGGGGGGGGGGCTGTTTTGAGTCTAGTCTTGTGGTCAATATACTCTGCAATAGGTTTTGTAGGCAGTAATTTCAGTCTTTAAGTCCTGTAAATGTCGTTGGTGAGGATTTAGCCTGATGGTTAATGTCAGTAGCCAAGGTGAGCAGGTACCGTTAAATGCTTTAATTTCATTATAAAAGGTAATCATGTCCAAATGTGTATGGGTTAGGTGTGGATACTGGCTGAACACATGTAAGGGGATAAGTCTGAAAATAAGAGGGATAATAATAACGAACATAAAAGACAAAAGAGCTGGAACTAACCATCCTTGTATAAAGAAATCATCAAAATCTTATGATTACCTTTCAATTCACATGATTAGGCAAGATACCCCATTTTTGACCATTATGTGTTATGACATTTTTATTGAGGGGCAATCCTAAAAATTGCTTTCTTTTAATAATTTGAAAAAAGGTCACAATAGTTTATATCAAAGTATAATCAACATAATTAGACAGTGTCATTACCATATCCAAACCGTAAAATTCATTTTACATTAAATTCTCAAACTTAAATTCATGGCCTTAATTCTAACATGCACTGACTTTTTTCAGCCAGCTATCAAGTTCACACATGAATTGTGACAGGTCAATCCTGTCCAACCTTTTGGCATATCACTTGACTCTAAATGCAACCCTCCCTGACCCTTGTCAGCTAGATGAGAGGTAATATACCCTAACCTGAAAGCCAAGCTCTGTTTCATACCATCAGCTAGGCCACTGCAACCCCGAAATATTTCCATTTTTGACCAGTGTCCCTAGTAACACGATGTTAATAGTAATTAACAGGCGTAACCTTTTCTGTTATTCTGTAATATGGTGACGGGTGCCCCTACTAACACATGCATAGATGTGCTTATACACTACTTTAGTGCAAGGATTTTTGCCATGCCTCATTGTTAAGTATCAAATTTCTGCCTCAGGCAGCAGAGTATTGTGATTAGTGTGCCATTAAAACTTATACCAATGTGGACTTACATAATCACTAATATCATGACAATAATAAGCATGTGTGCCAAGCTTATTAACCTGCCGAAAACAGGTTTGTTTCTTTCAGTTAGCCTAGTTATGTTTGAGAGATCATTTGGGCAGTTAATATCCATTGGTACTTTCCAGCCAAAATGTGGTATCTTTGAAGCACTAACATCCATGGGCATTGGTTCTGAACTAGGTCTTTGAGCCTGCATGGACTTGGTTGGTCCTCTCATGGGTGTAAGACAAGGACGAAGATTATAACAAAATAGACACAGCAAACTTGTACTGCTTTCCCCACCTGAGCTTGTATGTCCCTGTTTATTGGGATTGGTGGGGTCTGGGTTACTTTAATTGTCGTCATCATCAGCATTACAAGGGACTTCTAGTCTTAGCTGCCGAATTGGTTGTGGGCTGGTTGGTTTCTCAAGAAGGCTCTTAACTTGTGGCCAGTTTCCCTGTAATTTTCTCCATCTTTATGCCATGTGCTCTCTGGATCGGATGCTCTAATGTTCTCTGCATGCACCACTTTTGTGCCACCAGGAGGCTGGTGTTTTATCCTGTTATTAACAGGTGTTACCCTTTTCATTACTCTGTAATATGGTTTCGATTTAGTTTTGTAAATTCACCTAGCTTTGAGGCTTTATGAAGATAGTGGACGGGGTCACCTACTTGATATTCATGTTTTTCAGTTTTTACACGGAAATGTTTCTGATTCTTTTATCAAGTCTCTTTCAAATTTTCTTTAAAAGCAATAAAAAACTGCACGCATATGAAATAAAGCTGCTGGCACATGCTCATCTCAAAGCTATCTAAATTTAGGACCCATCATCTAAAAACAATGGGCTCATCCGGTAAGATATTGATATTGAAACCCTATATGCAAATAACACAGATGGTATGAATTCATCCCCTAGCCTCAGACACAGAAACGTTTCTTTTAATCGCTGTTGCATCAAAGGATCACTGTGGTGTATGGTGTTAAAGGCCTCTTCAGCCACATCAATCATCCCTTCTGCACTGTTTTGCACACTTTCCTATGTACTTTACTTAAGCTTTTTAAGCATTAACTGTGCATATCATATATTGGTCAAGCCACTAAATCTATCTTTTAAGGCAGTAATAACAGCTGCCAATAAAATGTTTGGAGTATTTCTAGGTAGTCTAGAGTAGAACTCAGTCTTGTAACCTTGTTTGCATTGCTAACACTTTCACTTTTTTGTCATTACTTCTTGCTGTGAGACTTTTTTTGGCAATGTCCCGCACCCAGGTCTGAAGATTAGATGCACCCTCACATGTGAAAGACTCTATTGGGCTGGCCAGTGAGTTTATGTGCAGCTCAAATTGGATTTTTTGAAATCCTTGTGCAATGGCAACAAAGGGTTTTGGTTCTTGTGGTGCAGCTGCAGCCTGCTACTGTTGTGGCTGCAGGGGCGGGTCATCAGGGAGAGTAATTTGATGCTCTGCTGACGCCATGTTAATGTAGAAATCCTATCTGTTTACCAGCCGCAAAATAAACCACAGTAGGCAAAACCACTTGCATTTTTTTACCTGGTAGGTAAAGTATTTTAGAGCTTCTTTACATATATGGCAAGGCACTTGTTCACTAATTTCACATATAACTATATTTTTTCAATTTGTAGAGAATTCAATTTTTCATAGACAAATACTCTACACAAGAATAGGAACAAACAATTTTGTTTTTTACTGCAACAAAGATGATTGTTTTATCTGTGTGATAATTACAAAAATCATATTCAAAACTAGCAGCCTTTATATCAAGAAATGTTGAGATTGTTAACTCTGAAAATCCCTCTAACTTTTGCTCCATCAAACATGTCCCTGGCAAATGACAAATTCATTTTACAGATTGACTCTAAAAACTTCTATTTCTGTAAATTTGATATTTATACATTCTAATTTCATAGTCAAACATATGACCATTTCTTAACAAATTAGCATTATCAAAATATTTTTGTGATCAATGCGTTGTTCCTGAACATAATGAAATATTTCCTTTGTTCCTCACAAGCTCACAAACCTTGATACTTTCTTACTATGGGCATTTGGTTTGGACTTCCTTACTAATCAACACGGTGGAAGGACCCTACTGAGCAGCCTTTGAATTCAGGGACTAAAGTGAATCCAGTTCACCTATGTGTAAGATTATGGCCATTTCAAAATATCTGACTAGTGGCACAAACCTCAAAAGTGACCAATCAGGGCAACGGCAAACAAATGCTCAGGCTACAGGCAAAAACACTAATTTAAAAAGAAAGAAAAAACTCATCTGAGATTAATAATTACGAATTGCGCGAAACAAAGATGCTTTTGATTTTAATCTTTGAATACAATGATCAGCAATGACGTCATATCGATATGTCACTAAACCATGTATACACGTATATATATATATATATATATATATATATATATATATATATATATATATATATATATATATATATATATATACAGAACCATCATTTAAAGTGCATACATTTACAACATACTTCAGCAGGTTACAGGATGCTTCTGTTAGTTTAATTCTTCTATTTACAGGACCTCTGGAAACATTCATAGAAAACGAAGCAAAAAGGGCAAGTCACAAGCAGGTGAAGGGACGGATTTTCACCAAGAATGCAATCTGCAGGCTACAAACTCTTCAAATGCAAGTCCTGTTGCAGAAGAGTAGCATGGCATGGAGGCAGGAAGACATGTTTATGAAAAGCTTGACGCAGAAGCCTTGTCCCTTGCAATGTACCAAAATGTCAGTAATGAAAGTCCCCAAACGCCAATGTATGAAAGTATTTCTGTATAAAAAAAGGGCTTATTGTTTTGATTCAGTGTACAACTGTGATGAAGGGAGTTGTGATGAAATTATTACTCGGTAAAATCACTAACTGTACAATGTTTCATTTGCATTTTAAATAACATTGAAGGCGTCTTTACAGGGTGTTGGTGCTGGTAAAATGCTGTATAAATCTTATAACAAGTCAGCTTCAAGTGTTTGGTCCGAAAGAGCCACCTTTTAAACGGCAGTGTCTGTGTTCTTAATCACCAGCCGTCATTAACAGCATTTATGTTTGAACTTGATGATACATTTTCCTTCTGCCACTAACCTTATGAAAAAATGTTTTGCAGAATTATACAACCAATTCTAATATCCATGTATATGGGTTCAAGTTAGCAGTAAAACCACGATCAAGAAGGTTAAACTAACCCTCAAGAAACAAAACAGTTGGTGCACTCAGTGGTCAACTATGACATTATGAAAACGCATCATGGGCGGCAGATGTCTTAAGAATGAAATGGTTATTTGAAAATCGAATTTAAACAATGTGCAATTTCCATCTGTGAGCTTGGAAGAGATAACATGCGTGCCAGGTAGACCAGTTTTGTGTATGCCAACCTGCATATGACACAGACCCTTTGCTACAATTTAAAGAAAAATATTACCCCTTTCTTGTCTATATTTCGATACTCACAAACACCCATATTTGCAACCTTTCTTCCTCCAATTTAATTCCCCTTGTAAAGTTTGTCTTTTTTTTCTTTTGCTACTATAATTTCTTTCTCACCAATCACACCATTCTCTCTCATTCACACTTTGGTACACACTTCTAGACAAAAGTTTCAAGAATACACCACTCTATGCTTACTTCCAATAAAATATGCACATGGGAATTCGGTATGTTAATCCTAACAGTCAATGGTAAATTACCTCCAGAATTCGTTCCAACGAAAGGTGGGGTACTGAAACCCAACTATATTTTTTTGTTTTTCTTTTTCTCTTGTTGCATTGCCAAACATGCCCGTCCACAGAATACGTATACCACAAGGTAAGCAAAGTTTTTTTGTCCGTCCTTTCCAAGCAATCTGGAAAAAATATCAATACAGTTAGTCTGATGGTTTGTAAATGCCATTATGCTTCATCCAAATGTGGACAAAAATAAATAAACAAAAAAAAAAAAAATAAATAAAATGATATTCTCTCTCTCTCTCTCTCTCTCTCTCTCTCTCTCTCTCTCTCTCTCTCTCTCTCTCTCTCTCTCTCTCTATGTATATATATACATATATATTTTAATGTTGAACATATGACTGGTACCCTCCCATACAAAAACAGAGTTCGTATTTTGAGCCCTTGATTTCCAGCTTTCAGGATTTCTCAAGTTACATCAAAATCACCGCCACTGATTCAGATTGGATTGTCACTCCTCATTGCCTGTGATTTTCAGCACACACTGCTGATAGTGAGATGCATGCATCTGATGGGTCTTCAAGTGACCCATTTGGCCTTTAGTCATCTTTCACGTCCTGTTAGCGTCCATTGATTAGATTCCATGATAAAATGCTTGAACATTTATGCCAAAGCTGTATACTTTTATGAGTGAAGTTTTACTTTTTTGCATGGACTGAGACAGCTATAATTATATGCAAAACCCTTCTTCCGTGTGACACACTCCACTTTGTTTCGGAAACTTCGACACAGCCCAAACAATAGACTTTTGATTGCCAAAGATTATTACATAAATGCCTTTTTTCTTCTCGTATTGAAAGTATTCTTTTCAGTAGAATTGCCTTAATTTGGCTAGAACCCATCAGATACTTTCCTTTCAAAAACTGTTGAAAAGCCCTTGTCAGAACACAAGGATACATCAAAGCCTTTGCTTTACTACACCAGGGACGTGTTATAGATGGACTACCAACGGGGGGCCCCCTTTGTACCATCTATGTTGCCGCTGCTCAAGTGATCGGGTGTTTGAGGGAGCACCTTCAGTGCTGAACAAACACAACTCCACGGTCCGCGCTGGCCGCTGGCAGTCTCCTGAGCCATGTCACGCAATGAAAGGCGAGAATAATCGCGTCACCGACTGAAATGTGCAAAATTTATCACCGTGTTCCACATTTTAAAGTCAAAATTTAGCGTTACGCTGGACTCAGCTACAAGAAATGAAACCACCATCATGATCCTACCGCCATAATCTATCCATCTAAAAATAAAATTTTTATTGCTAATCACGGCGTAAGGAGTTATTACGCACGCAAGTTGTCTAACTTTGCATCATTTTGGACAGAAAAAATGCAAAAACTAGCCCTTTTATCGGCCGAATTCAACGAAAAACACATCGATGGACTCGCACGGTTCTGATTCAAACGGTGAGACTGGTTGCGCACGCATAAAACTCCCCGTTTTTGAACTTGGTACAATAGCACACCCGATGTAAGCCTGATGTATGTAACCCGATACAACCGAACGCGGAAACATAGATGGAACAACAAACAGACTGAACAGGGGGGATTAAGTTGAGCGGCCCTAGTGAACACGCTTTGTAGTCGTCGCACCCAGTTGACCACTAAAGGGATAAGCGCTCCCATTGGTAGTCCATCTACAACACGTCCCTGACTACACATAGTCTGTGGTCTACGAAAGCACCATTTAAAACTTGGGAAAGTGCATGTATGTAGTAGCCTCTGTCCAATACAATTGTACAGGACCAGCATTTCTGTATTTCTCATTCAAGACTACAGTCCATTTGGGCTGCAATTGGCACCCCTATTCAGGTTTTTTATACAGCTTATTATGTGTTATACATAAAGTTATAATCACTACACACTTAGTGAGATTTCTTTAACCCGTACCCCGCAATAAAAAAATCAAATAACTATCTGTCTTTTCATTTTTTTTTTCTTTTTTTTTTTTTCCCCGAAGGCTATATAACAGGTATTGCAGTGCGATGCAGGAAAACAGGCAAGACATATCTGATATTTTTGGACATGTATTTCCAGTCCACAGATATAAATGAGCACAAAAGGGAAAAAATACTGACTGGATGGCTGTAGCTGAGCTTTTAGACATTCATTCAGCATAAACAATTGCATGAGAAAAAAACAGCGAAAATATTTGGCTGTAAGATATGACCCTCATCAGGGAGTCTGATAAGCTGGGTAAACTGTGAAGCATGTCAGTTGTGTAGGCATGTTTGCTACCATGTGATCAAATAAGCGGACGTACAGCCAACACCATGCGACTCCCCCCCCCCCCCCCCCCGGTCGTGAGATATTAATATCTGTTCCTGATTTAGTTTACACGTTCCCCAGCCCCAGTCCATACATTAAATTATTCTGTTGTCAGGATCACAAAAGTATGTAGTCGCCTTGCTATGGCTTACTAATCCGTTACTTGAAGAATTTCTTGTACTTAATGTACTTTACACACAACTGACCGAGAATTATGATAAAAAAGCCACTGGTGTCTGGATGGAAATTTTGTGTGATAAACACAAATACAAGTGCCCAACCACCTCCCACAGCCAGCTTTTCTCAATATTTGATTAAGAAACGTTAACTTGATTATATATATCAATTTGCATACATATCACTTTTAATACGCATAGAAAGGACATTGAAAAATTTGTGGTTCCCTTTAGCCTGGCACCCCCTCTCTGCAACACACACACACACACACACACACACACACACATACACACACACACACACACACACACACACACATACACATACACACACACACACACACACAGACACACACACTCCCTATCCGTGTGAAGCCAACAGGATTGATGACTAACTCCGATCTGTCACGTTAACCTACATATATTTCTCGGCTGAGAGCAACCACTGGTCAAAAGTTACTAAGGAGGCTGTTGCCCTAATTTTGCTTAATAACAAGCGCCTTGTCTGGGCGGCCTGGGCAAAGAAGTGGGATGGGCAGGGAGCAGGGTGGAGCAAATAGATGATAGTTTTACTTCTATCCTTGCATAGAACAGCCCAAGTCACTGATTTTCTATATTCTGCTTGAGGCCATCGCTGGTTCCAGCAGCCCATTCGGTCACCCATTATGTGCATTAGACTGATCCTAATACACCCTACCGCCTGTAAATTCATTGTAGTGCAGCTAGCTGGGGGACGGCAGCATTCGTGTTTGTGTGTTTGTTTACAAGCCATAAAGAAATTCTTACATATTAACCGTGTCTTGATGCCTGTGCATACAACTAGCCCGGCATTCCATACTAGCATTGTGTATGGAGACCTGACACCCTCTACACCCTCCTGGGACAACTGCTTATACCTTATCATTCAACAGTATAACAATGTCCAAAAATGGACAGCTGGAGATTGTCATGACTGACTGACTGAGACGCAACCCGACCCTGTGTAGGAATGTACCAAATCAATGACACTATTAATAACACAGTGACACAGAACAGGGCATTTCTTCTGTGTTCCTGGTCAAAAGACTCAAAAACCACTTGTACTTACAAAATCTGAAATAAAAACGCAAAGCTTCAACAAAGGCTACATGTTTTTGTATTTGCAAATCATGAGTAAAACACAAACATGTGCAGTACATGATATACATGTTATATTCCAACATATTCATTTAATACGTCAATTGTCCAGTCATACCACTTTGATAGGAACGAGGTGTAGAAGCCAAATATAACAGGCCTTGTATGCATAATACAGTCGACTCGTGTCATACACTGGCTGTAAACACTTGAAAATTCGGGGATTCCATTAGAAACAGAATTTGAACCTTGAAGGTCTGAAATTCACAGCCAGTCTGTTCAATTCTTGGAAAATACAAGATTATTCTATTCGATTATTTTTGAAATGGACCCTATTTCAAAATTTTAGCATCACTTGTCAGCCAGCACTGAGCTTATATAATGGTCCTTTGTCCGTCATCCGTCCGCAGTTGACATTTTCATCTCCTTCTCTATAACCGTCATCCATATTTACTTCAAATTTGATGGGGATGTACCTTGGGTAGGTCTTCACAAACATTGTTTAAATGGTCACGCTCCAGTGTTTCTTTGGATTCTTTTATTTTTATATTTTTTGACTTTTATTTTTTGTTTTGTTTTGTTTGTTTTTTTTTGTGTGTGTGTGTTTTTTTGGGGGGGGGGTGTTTTAGGTTTGTTTTTTGTCTTTTTTGTTTTTTTTTGTTTTGTTTTTTTTTTTGTTTGTTTGTTTGTTTGTTTGTTTTTTTTTTGGGGGGGGAGGGAGGGGGCAAATAGAAAACAAATTTCTCTGAAACCGCTCACCCAGTTGCGTAAATATCACAAGGGGACACCCCTAGCGACTCGTAGTTGTTCACCACGTGGCGCGGCAATTATAATATTTTTTTATTTATTTGTTTATTTATTTATTTTTTTATTTTTTTATTTATCTATTTATTTATTTATTTATTTATTTATTTATTTATTTATTTATTTATTTATTTATTCATTCATTCATTCATTCATTCATTCATTCATTCATTTATTCATTTATTTATTTATGTATATGTTTTTTTTGTCTGTTTGCTTGTGTGTTTATTTTTTTTCTTTTATTTATTTCATTCATTTTTTATTTGTTTGTTTGTTTGTTCGTCTGTCTGTCTGTTTATTTATTTATTCATTCATTCATTCATTCATTCGTTCATTCATTTATTTATTTATTTATTTATGTATTTATTTATTTACCGTCACTCACATTAAGTTGAATGTTAGAGGATATGCTACTTGCGGAAAGGTCAAACAAATCTGTACACTAGGTGGGCTACAAGATTTTTTCCTTTTTTGTTTCTTTCTTCCTTCCTTCCTCCCTTTCTTTCTTTCTTTCTTTCTTTCTTTCTTTCTTTCTTTCTTTCTTTCTTTCTTTCCTTCTTCATTCCGAAAACCACCAAACTTGCCATGGTGACTGATATACAAGTGAAAGCCAGCAACTGGTTTGGAATAGTCAAATTAGGAGCGCTTTAAATTTTAAAAGCTCTAGATCTTCCAAAATATCGCAGATAGACACAAAATTTCAATGTGCTCATACCGGTTTGTGACAACTACCAATATAATGGACAGTATATTTCTTTCTTTCTTTCTTTCTTTCTTTCTTTCTTTCTTTCTTTCTTTCTTTCTTTCTTTCTTTCTTTCTTTCTGTCTTTCTTTCTTTTTTTCTTTCTTTCTTTCTTTCTTCATTCCTTCCTTCCTAGCTTCTTTCTTTCTTTTTTTTTCTTTCTTCCTTTCTTCCTTCCTTCTTTCTTTCTTTTGTATGCAAATGAAGGGCAGTAAAAAAAATTATATGCTCCATATCACCGAAACTATTGCAGATAGGCTCAAAATTTTGATCTGCATGTATAGGTTGGAAAAACCTGCCAATGAAACGACAGTAAATGACAGTAGTAGAATTTCAACCTATGCTAATTATGTCAAATTCAGAATAGCTCAATTTGAAGTTTAATTAAATTTGTTGTTTACGTAAATTTCATTTTTTTTTTGGTCCTTGTTTTTTGCTTTCCTGTCTATATTCATTGCTAGCGGATGTACATCTACATCTGGTTATGACTATTTTGGTGATAAGATAGAGCTCACATGTAAACATTGCGATTGGTGTTGACAAATAAATAAGGTACAATAATATTGGGGTATTGGAAATATACTGCATATTGCATTGGTAGTGTAACGGGTTTCATTTTCTGAGACACAGACCTTTGGTCACATGTCTGTGCTTGATTACCCTTCCTCCCGCCTTTTGTTAATTGTATAAAAGGAGCTTTACTTCTGGAAAAGTTCCTTTTGCCACTTTACGACTGATTTGGTGGGTTGCTGATCAACTGGGTGTAGCGTCTTAAGGGCGCGCCCTATGTGGGCTGTTTGACAGTTATGCGTTAATTTTGGAGTTTATTTCTTGGAATATGCACGTGTACATATCTCACATTATGGATCAAAGTTTTGAGTTGTCTTTGTGGTCACCTGTCGTCTGGGGCACATGGCTAGAGGCCCGAGTGTTTTATATAAGTAATATATATTTATATATATATATATATATATATATATATATATATATATATATATATATATATATATATATATATATATATATATATATTTATATACATGCATAATAGCAAATTATTTATCAGCCATATATGTTTCGAAGTTGGGAAAAGTTTAAGGTTGTTCTTTGCTGATATTTCGATATATGCATATCTACGTATGCGTGTTTCAGGCATATCTTTCTGTTATCTGTGACTTGTGATACATATTTCTTATCAAATATGTTTGAAATTCAATATAGCAAAATTGCCGAAGATTCATACGTATTTAAGGGTAAATTCATCCACGCGGTCTTCATAGTTGCTTTTGGTGACGAATTTTTGTTGGTTAAATTAACTAGGAATATTAAAGCTATGTTCTGTTTTGATGATAGCCTATGGAGAGAGTAAAACTAAGTATTTGTATTTATGGTGCTTTTCTGTATTGAAACATTGCAGCTATAATCAGCTCAAGCGGAATTTAGTCCGCTGGCTGGAGCAGGCTTAAGTCCGTCGGGAGCGGGCATGCATAAATGTACCGGTGTAATGTGATAAAATTCCCCAATGGAGATCCCATCGTGGAGAGGCGTAACGGGGTGCGTTCGTAATGGGATTCTAACGGTGTAACTGGGATATGTCTTGTTTCAGTGGAATAACAGAAAAGTAAAACTCGTCGACTGAAATTGGGTGTTTGTTGTACTGCGGGCCAAGGTGACTGGCTGTAGCCACAAATTAGAGACACTGAAAAATGTAAGAGTTTAATATCTTGAAAACTATTATACATATAGATGCCATTCCAACTTCGATGAAAAGGTTTATTGTAAAACCGCATCCAATGAGCCATGAACGAAAGTTCTATGATTCTGATGTACGCAAATTAGGTAATTTTGCAGGATTAAAATCATGAATAGCTTCAAAACGATTATAGATAGAGGTGCCATTCCAACTTCAATTTATAGGCTTGTAAAATAGTCACACCCAAAGAACCACAATCCAAATTTGCACAATTTTGATTTATGCAAGTAAGGTAAATACATAAAATCAAAATGTTAAATAGCTTCGAAACTGTTATAAACATTGATGGCATTCTACTCCAGTTTATAAGTTTGTGACAAGGCCACATCCAATGAACTAGGAAGAAAAGTCGCAACATTTAAAATTATGGAAATTAGGCTAATACACACAATTATGTAGAACAATGTCAACGTGAAACATTTAAAACTCTTCTTATTTTGAAGGGACCCAGGTTTGCTGTAAAGCATCTTTTTCTAGTTCACATTTTTGACTTCTTTTCTTAAACTGTAACCCAGAATGACTTTAAACTTTGTGAGGTTGTACCTTGGGGCAATCGCTACCCAATGGTTTAAATAGTCACACTTCATTGATTTTTTTACTTTTCATGTTTTATCTTTGTTCTTTCTGGGGCAAATAAAAAGTAATGTTCTCGGAAAGTGCTCACCCAATTGCTTTGATATGACACAGGAAAACTCCTAGGGACTCCTAATTGTTCATTGTTCATCTGGTGGTGTTGCTAATTTTTCCTAATTTTTGATGCTTTGTAGTGTGTTTTTGCCATTTTCGGCTTCTTTTCCAGAACCGTCAATTAGATTAAGCGGAAACTTGGAGGATATGTTTCTTGTGGAAGGGTCAAACAAAGGTGTTCCCTAGGTAGCACTGCTGTGGATTCCTGATTTTTTAAGGATTTTTTCAATTGTGGTACTTGTCGGTCAATGCAGGTTTCTTATTTATTACTATGTAAGTCAATGGACATTCTAATGCTAATTCACATTTTCGACTTCTTCTTTAAAACCGTCATCTAGATTGACTTGTGGCAATGTAGTTTGGGTGATTTTCTACCAGGTTTGATCCAATGTTCACGCCACAGGGACTTTGGGATTTTTAAGTTGTGTTTTTTTTTTCCCAGTCAAAACTTCTAAAATCTTCTTCTCCACAACTGCTCACCAAATTGCTTTGGTATTACATAAGAACACTCCAAGGAGCTCATTGTTCTTAATTTGTTCAACACGTGGTGCTGCACTTTATTTATTTATTTTTAATTAATTTCTGTGCCTTACTTCTGAACTTTTCCTCCAGATTCGTTACTCAGATTAAGTTGAAACTTTCTGGATATGTTCCTTGTGAAAGGTTCAAGCAAAGATGTTCACTTGGTAGCACTACTGTGGATTACTGATTTTTTACCATTTTTTTGTTTCAATTGGGGTACTTGGACATTCTAATGGTTATTCACATTTTGCACTTCTCTGAAGAAACTGTCATTCAGATTCACTTTAAACTTAGTGACAATATACCATGGGTGGGTCTATACCATGTTTGGTTAATTGGTCAGGATCCAGTTATTTTTTTATTTCTTATGTTTTTATGTATTTTATTTATTTATTTATTTATTTATTTATTTATTTATTTATTTATTTATTTATTTATTTATTTATTTATTTATTTATTTATTTATTTATTTATTTATTTATTTATTTATTTATTTATTTATTTATTTATTTATTTATTTATTTATTTATTTATTTATTTATTTATTTATTTATTTATTTATTTATTTATTTATTTATTTATTTATTTATTTATTTATTTATTTATTTATTTATTTATTTATTTATTTATTTATTTATTTATTTATTTATTTATTTATTTATTTATTTATTTATTTATTTATTTATTTATTTATTTATTTATTTATTTATTTATTTATTTGATTGATTGATTGATTGGTTGATTTTGGCCAGAAAGGTGCTATAATTTTTGCATCTGCATGCTCATGTTCAATTTTACACAAAGTTTTGCTCAGCAAACTGAATGGCAGGAAAGCATAAATGAGTTTCTGCCCCCACGCAATCATTTAGGCGTCTACCGCTATTGCCTCTGGATCAGGTTTCCACGCTACACATGGTTTAAGTTTATAATTCAACCGGGAGGCAAACAGGTCTATTTCTGGCGGCAGGAGGAGAGCATCCAGCCATGAAAAAGAGGCGACTAAATGATGAGGACATTGAATTAGACAAAGAGCCTGACTTTGAAGAGCAAGTCAATGACCTGGTCAATGATCCAGACAATGATCCAGAGTTAATGAATAGCGATGGTGAAGCAAAGAAAATGTGGCAATGGTGTATAGACAGAGATATATGGCTGTCGTCATCTGTCATTGAAGGCTCTGTCAATGTGGAAGCCGATACACAGAACCGAATTTATCATGATAACACTGAGTGGCAATTAAGACCAGATATTTTCCACCATCTTGCGAGGGTGTGGTACACACAGGCTTCTTGTGATGCGCTAAAACCTTGTATCAAAGCGGAAAGTGTTTTATTTAATTCTTCGTTTTTCGAATTGTTCTGTCCCATCATTGCAGAGACGTTTTCGCTCATTGTGTTCACTGCTTTCGTCAATGCATTTCACAATTTCAACGTGCTGCCCCTATGGTCATTGCTACTTCTCTGTGCACTGCCTTCTAAAGAGGCGGTATCCATTTCTGACGCCATTTGCCTTGATGTTGCTGAGGCTGAGTCAGTTGGGTTCGGCAATTTCCATACCAGGTTATACGGTGCTGGAGACTTGTTTCCTTTCGGGTTACTCGATTTCGAGTCCTTTCCTGTCTTACCCGTTCTTCCTGTGGGCTGAGGAAACAATTTTTCACTGAGATCGAACTCGGTCTCTTTACCCATCTTTGCGGCAATCTGTTTTTCCGCCATGTTGCCTTACTAGGCTAACGTTAAAGATGCTGCTACACGCCCAAAACTAATTTTAGTTTTCCACCGGCAGCGTGTGCAGAAAAGTTCACAGAAAGTATTCTGCGTTAACTTGTATGTGTTATCTACGATACACATTCACTTTCTGTCCACAAAAATATGTTTGAAGTCACAATTTTGCAACTTTTTCTCAAACGTAATAAACTTGCGTGTCTTCTTCGCATGAAGTAATTGACACTCATGAATATTAATTGACTACTTAATCTCAAGTGACCCTATCTATCTGAATGATGAGACAGAATTGTGGGGTTCCAGGAATGTTTTCAATACCCAAGTAATATATGCTCCCTGTCTGCACCATACTCGCAGTGCCTTGGTGGCTTACTCCTGTTAATACTATGTATGTTCGACTTCAAACCTTTACAACAATATATATATATATATATATATATATATATATATATATATATATATATATATATATATATATATATATGTATATATATATATATATATATACACACATACATATATATATGTATATATATATATGTATATATATATATATATATATATATATATATATATATATATATATATTATATATATATATATATATATATATATATATATATATATATATATTGTAACCAAGAACATACGAAATTTTTTTTGACAAAAACACGAACACGTGACATCAGGTTAAAAAGTCCATCTTGCTTTGAACCCCTGCGTCAGAGCAACCTGCATCTCAGCTCACACTTTGGCTTGTTTACATTGCCGGAGTAATAACTGCTTGACTGCAATAATTTGATGTTTTGATACAGCAGGTAAAACAGCCAGTACAGGTACAGCTTTAGATTATATAAACCAGTATGCAAATGTACTCTACTAAAGATTGAAGCAGAAGGGTAGAGAAATCACACACAAAGTTGATCTTTTGATGCTGAAAAAAATTCTGCAATAATAAACTAGCACAGGTAAAACTTCAAATTTCTTCCGGTGCAGATTAAGCTTTGTGGTATTTCTGCTGCATTTGTGGTGTGGATTGTACACAATATAACACAAATATTGGTCTGTTAAGCAGGCAACACCTCAAGGTTAAGAAGGTGCAATAGCCAGAACAAGGAGGGTAGAGCCTCTCTACCCTTCTTGGCCAGACTGAGTGTTGTTTCATGTGCAAGAGCATTATGCCAAACGTTTGGCTGTTGCTAGATATACCTTGCATGTGCAACTCTTAACCCCTAATTCTATTCTTAGATTAGATTTCTAGATTCATATGAACAATGAACGGAAACGGACAGTTATGCCTTCCTTACAACGGGGTGGGGTGGGTGGGTGGGGGGAATATTATGTTTTCGGATTGTCTATCAGTTGTTCGTCTGAACATCTGTCCACCTTTCTTGGCTCCATATCTTCAAATCCCGTGTATTTTTTATCTTAAATTTGGTACACAGATGCAATTTCTGGACTCCCATTAGCTAATTAGATTTTGATGTCAGTCTGACCTATTTGCTGCCCGTCTGAGCTTTGTAAGTGCAACATCTTCAAAATCCCTGGATTTATTTTTTCTCAAAATTTAGTACATAGATGCATTCCTTGACTCTCATTAGCTGATTAAATTTTGAGGTCTCTGTAACCTATTTAATGCTTACCATGACCTATTTACTGTCCATTTGAGCTTTTGTAGTGCAATATCTTCAAAATGCAAGGATAGATTTTTTTTAAATTTGAAACACCGATATACTCTCTAACTACCACTAGCTGATTAGAATTTGAGGTGTGTGTGACTTATTTCTACTAACTGTGACATATTTAATGTCTATTTGAGCATTGTAAGCACGACATCTCCCAAAAGCCCAAATGGATTTTTTTTAAATAAAAATTGATACACATCTTTTGTACGCCCAGTAAGTGCTTAGATAATGAGGTCCCTGTGACCTAGTTAGAGCTTAGCGTGACCTATTTACTGTGCATATGAGCTTTGATATTGCCACATATTCAAAATGCAATTAAACCATTTTTATACATACAGTTAGACCGCATTTACCTTAACAGTCACCAAATACATCAACCTTTAGGAACCCCCTTTTTCTATCCGTTTTGAGTGAAAGGTACACCTTTTTCAAACCCATTTGAAACCATTTTGCAAACCATTTCCTCCTATTGCATAAAACCTTTTTAAATACGTTTAAACCCCTTTGTAATGGTTGACAACCGTTTCACAAAAATCTACCAAAACTTAAAGATACTAAAGTGTTCACAAGATTTTTATATTTTGACCCCTATATTGCATGATGTTGTAGCTGGTGCCAGCAATATCAAAATGAACCTGGATTTTTATACACCCTATAAGTCCTGAAAGTTATATTGAGCTATCTTGGAAACTGTAGACGGTGTTGCGGTCACAAGGTTTTCACATGTACATTACATTTATTGTAGGTGGTCCCACCACCATTCATGTCAAAAACGATTAGTATATACTTTATAATTCCTAAACGTTATATGTGTAGGCCTATCTAAAACAATTGTAATGTGCAGAGCATTCAAGAGATAGCCCCTATATTAAAACTGGCCGTATGAGCTTGACCTTCAACTCGGATTAAGAAATTGTTTGGTTCATAATATGTGCCCACATTTATCTTTCCATATATAGTCTGTTTGATCAAAGCAGGTAATAAGTTTTCGAGTTATTGACAAAAAACATTAAACTTGGATGAGTGCAAAAATCCACAATTACTGAGTCACAGTGACCCCAAAAGTAAGTCGTCAAGTATAGTTTTATGTATTATGTAATCAAGTGCAATTTTGATCTGGAGGCTCAATCCTCTTTGCTACTGATGTACACGCTACACCCTACCATTACAAAATTACCTTTTTAATTTTACTGGCATAGTTACTTCACAAAAATATGTCAAAGTCAGTGATGTTGTATAACATACTACCTGTGGCCATGGTCTATATATTCTTTGAATTAAGCAACTCTAATCCAATCCCTGTTCCAAATATGTAATTTTTCATCTTAAAACATATTTTGGCTCATAATTTCCTTCAAATAACAAGTGGCCCCACTAGTATCACAACCAACTTAGACTTTGTCCTCGGCCACAGTCCCACCCAATTTGGTGAAGATCTGCCGAAAAGTTAAAAATGCTAGAGTGTTCACAAGGTTTTCAATTTTGACCCCCTATATTGCATAATAATATGGCGCCAACAATTTTGAAAGGGGCTATTATTTTCATACATCCTAGGTAAGGAGTCCTGAAAGTTATATTGGGCTAACTTGAAAACTGTGGTGGTACCGCACTAAAGAGCAAAAGTTTAAGGACAGATGGACAGCCATGAGCGGTCGCAAAAGCCCTGCGACCTTTTGGTCAGCAGAGGTAAAGAAAGCTTCATTGGATCCTGTGGGTGTTCGATAATGCAGACTTTACTGTAAAAGGAAATGCAAACACACAAACAGAGATTAATGCTCAGATATACATTTATTCTCATTTAAATGCAAACACGATGAAACTTACTGTATCACATGAGAATGGCATTTCATGGTAAAGAAACTGGATTTTCATATGAAACAAAACCAAGAAGCAATATACATTGTATTACTTGTACTGTGAATCCTAGAATTAAAAACTATATCCCGTAAAAGCCCATTTTTATACGTCCCCTTTTGACATAAATTTGCATTCTATAGCATTTACTGTATATATGTACAAACACCTGCAGTAAATACTCATGGATAACTGCACCTAGATTGAAGGAAGCACAAGGGAGGTCTTTGTTTACCCTGGGTGGCCATAAAACCTGGTAAGTGCAATACAACTTTTACCCAGCGTCTTCCAGTGACTAGACAGAAGATCTGGTATACATAATTACTGGAGCACATCTGTATAGTACCACACAAAAACACAACCTGATAAGTATGTATCAAGGCAACTTAAATCTGATCCACCATGTCTGTCCGTCACCAGATATTTGGTGTGAATAATACTGTCTTCAGCATCACAACCAGTAATACCACTTGAGGATCCTTATTTATCAGAACTATAAACACCACAGAGTATATGAGCAATCAAAAACGGAAATAGATACTTATCTAGCAGTATCATTAGCAAACTAAGCTGGCATAAAGCTGACACCGTCGTTTTTTGATGGCATCACTTTATAAATATTTTGTGCCTTAAAAGTGAAAAAAAAAAAATGATACTGAAAATGTACAATGATTTGACATTGTACAAACCAACACAGAACGTGTTTCTGTACAGCTACATTTGAATCCAGTAGAGTGGGCCTCCTAACAGCCAAACTGCATGATTTTGAATGAGGGGGACTGACTGGCTCAATTCCTACTGAAGGATACATATACCGCATATAATATGACAAACTAGACATAGCTTCAACACGAAGTGTTGACTGAAGGGTCTACCCTAATCAACATGTACTTAGGCTGCCATTTGCTCAAATTAGGTCATGGTGATACAGAAATCTAATCAGTTCATCTTGCCGGGTTTAACTATGATAAGCTGTCCAGCTAGAAAGGGTACATATTGGTTCTGGGGCCGCTACTCAGACAGACGCACGGGCAAAAGGCTCCAAAACATGTTCAGTAGTTGCCCGCTGAAGACCCTTTAATTTATTTGAGCTGATATTGCCTACGTCAAGATTTTACAGAGGAACGTGTGCAATGTGGACAATAGTAATTCCATATGTATATAGGTTAGACATGGACAGGTTAACTATGGAGAGTAAAGAGTTCGGACTGCGGAATAGGGTAATAACTACTAGGAAGTGGTTCTGGGCAAAAAGACAGAAATACAAATAAGCATATCGCCAAACTTGAGCTAAATACATGGAGGCATTCTTTAGATATAGCAGTAACGAGAATGTGCACATCCAGACAGGCAACCCAAAAACATAACCCCCCACCCCTCCCATGGGGTTGGCCCTTGAAAATACCAAAATGAGATATTTTTAAAGGATGGTTCAACATTTTCATCAATTTTTAATTAGTACCTACAGTACACAAGGGGGAGGGGGGTTAAATGGGTCTGTACACTATCGCAAAATGTGGAAAATGATTGTAAATTTTAGCCTATTTTTGGCAATTTTTGTATGATTTTTTGGGAACACCATTTTTGAAGTTCTAATTTGGAAAGAAGGAGGAGTCATGAAATTTAGTATCATAAGTACTAATTCAGAAATGATGATAATGTTGAACCATTAAAAGAACTGATCAAATGTCATTCAATACATCCACGTTTCTGCCACTAATGCACACATAGCTGCCTGAACTTGACACATTAACTGTTGACAAAAGGAACGCCTTAACCCTACCCCCCCCCCCCCCACACACACTTGGTCTGGGTACCATGCTACTATCTCATGCCACACAACACACATAGAGCAGCAAGATTTGTTGAGCTGATTGTTGGAATTACTTTTATCAGTGAAATATACTTTCTAATGGATATTTTTCATATTATTTCTGTCTTTCATGTTGCATGAATCACATTGTAGTTACAGATCACAATACACTAAAACAAATTCTCAGAGTTTGTTCAGGGATAATCTTGTACAGACCACTTTGTAATTACAGATCACAATATACTGAAGAAGATATTTACAGTTTTCTCCTCAGGGAAAATGTAGTGCAGAACACTTTGTAATTACAGATCACACTATATATATATATATATATATATATATATACTGAAACATATTTACAGTTTGTTCTGCAAAAATGTACACCATTTTGTACAGATCTCAATATACTAAAACAGATGGTTACAGTGTGTTTTGTGGAAAAGTTGTACAGACCACTTTGTAATTACAGATCATAATATACTAAAACAGATTTTCACAGTTTCTTCAGGGAAAATGTTGTACAGACCACTTTACAATTACAGATCACAATACAATAAAACATATATTCACAGTTCACACCAAGAAAATATCGAGGACAACATCTCCGGCACATACCCTTGGCTGCCCTCTACACAATGACAACTAGAAAAAAAAATAACAGGTGAAACCATTAAGAATAATGTATTTCCCACATGTTTGACTCCTTTCCCACAAAGAATGCCATTGTTCCAATGACCTGTTGTATCAGTCAGGCTGAATTCCTTTTGAAGGAATTTGTTCTACTCTGCACTGGACAAGAAAGTGGACTGTTACAAAACTTATTGTGCATCACATCTGCTATGTACAGAAGCCCATGTTCATATCATCTTATGTTAAACCAATGTGAGGACTGTTTACTTTTTCAGTCTTCACAAAATATGTATGTAGGAGTATTAAAGCTATTTTAAATGTCCAATAGCACTCCCTCTAAACATTTCAATAGCAGTCACCATAAATAGTTTAATGGCAGCCACAAAACTTTGTTCACCGTGTACATGTAAACCCATCACCAACCACTAAACACAAGTGATGGCTGATGTGTATCCAAATAGAAGAACATGAGGACTGTAACAGTCCTTTGCTATGCTGACCCTTCATGGAGAAAATGACATGGTCCTGTGATCTTTAGAATTTGGTCAAAGTAACTTTTATGGAAGACTGCCATGCACATATATAAGAATAATTGACTCAGTTGTGCCAGTCTTAGCTAAAAAAGAGTTCAAGTTATCAAGTGAAAATGAGAAGTCAAGGAAGTGATCCTGTAGCCTTGGAAATAATTTGTGTACTGTCTAAATCTGGTCCACATAGAGGACTACCAACATCAAAACTGTGGCTCAAATAGTTCTCAATATCAAGTAATGCAATAAAACTAAGAAAGTGCCCTGTGACCTTTTCAATGAGGTCAAAGTCACCAATATACTGAGCTAGCACTGTTACCCGACTTGTGGCCATAATGGAGGAACAAACAAAACCTCTCAATTCAAAGGGTTGTGATAATTCTGCAGCAGCTCCCCGATATTGCCCATAATATTTAGGCCAGCCATATACTAACCAACTGGGCACCACGAGGCTCTTGCCTGATCCAGTTGACAGTGAAACAAGAGGCCAGTGAGCCTAATCCTTGCTGACACATAATCTTATGATCAGCATGAAAAAAAAATTGATATTGATGTCCAAGCTACACCATGCTATCATAAATCACCTCTTTCAAATTTACAGGCCCAGTGACCTTGGAAAAGTAGGTCAGTGTCACTGATATTACATAAATATTTTCACTGAAAATGATCTGCATGTACCTATATATCCTCTAAATATGGCATCTCGAATAAAATTGTTTTTCAAGATACATTATTTTATATCTTTTAAGACCTTTTGGCACATAATTGCCAGCAAAGTATAGGTGACACCACTGGTACCATATGCAACCAACATTCTTACTTCCTCCACAATGACACTAAATTTCACGAAGATCCATACAAAATTAAGGATTCTGGACTGGTCACACGATTTTCACATTTTGCCCAACATAATACATAAGGTAGGCGGAGCCACAAACTTTAAATTCCTTACAAATTTGTAGACACTTTACACAGTCTAAAGTTATAGGCCTAACTCAAAAAATAGGGCATGTGTGTGTGTAGAGCATTCACAACATGACCCTTATATTCCAATAGGCCATTTCACCTAGACATTCAACTCGGATTTAAAAAAAAAAAGCCTATTTTCAAAATGTGCACTCCACTTCAAGCTTTCCATTCAGTGTCTGTTTGTTCAAATCGGGTAAAAAACTTTTTGAGATATTGAATAATAACCATAAATTTGGACAAGCGCCAAACTCCATATTTGGATCATGGTGACCCAAAAGTAGGTCACTGAGAAGAGTTTTATATAAGAGTACAATTGTGATATAGAGGCTCAATTCTCTTTGCCACCGATGTCCACGCCACAACCTGCCATTACAAAATCACATTCAATTTTGCAGGACTGGTGAACAAACAAAAATAAGTCAAAGTCATTAATCTTTGAATTGGACATAATTTGAATGTCATGTAGATTGTGCAATATCAAATTTCCATATAGTATGGTAAACATCTGCAACATATTTAGTTGTGTTTACTTTATTCATTCCAAACATGTCGAATTCACTGTCCTTTTGTACAGTCCTTCATGACCTTGAAAAATAGATTAATACTACTTATGAATTGTACATTATTTGACAATTGACCATCACAAAATTGGTGTAAATCTTGTATTTCCACCAGAATTTATTATCACAAAAATGTATTTAATGTCTTTTTGATGCCTTTGATGTTATTTCAATAACAGAGATTAAAGTGACTGCGCTGAAAAAAATGAAACCATACATCATACCCACTGCTTCATTTTTTCACCAGATTCAGGCTTTCTGCTAGAACAGGACACCTTTTTCTTCGACTTTTAAGAAAATAAAACTGCATTCCTGAAAAAAACTGAAGACTTTCATCCCTGCAATCAATGCCATCAGTGGCGCCACCACCACTTTATACAGAATAAAAATATTGCCTATAATAGGCTGCTACAGTGGTACATAAATACATGTCCACAAATTCAAATGTAATGACCACCTCAAACATTTTTTTTTTTTTAATTCATTTTCTTCGTGACCTCGAAAAGACATCAAGGTCATCCAAATAATGCAGTATCAACCTTCCATGAATGATACATATTTGTGTTATATTTGGTATCATTAGCCTCATTCTTTCTTAAAATACTGACTTTAGAATCCCTTGCCAAGTCTTTAATGACCTAGAAAAGAGGTCAAGGTCATCCAAAATGTTGCCCATTAGCCTTACACAAATGTGGTGCAAATTTTGTTCTTCTATCTGAAATTATTACCGAAATATGGAATTAAACGTTTTTATAACTATGATGTTAGTTCCAATAAATACCACCAGTGGTGCTACTACAACACTCTATCTTGTAGACTTAAATTATCTGTGTAATATTTCTGTTATGGATGTGTGTGCACAAATTTCGATGTAATGACCATCACATGAAAATCGTTTCCTGAAATGACTTCCCTCTGTTATCTTGAGAAAGTATGTCAAGATAACCCCTATTACATGTATATATGTTCAACTTCGACAACATATAAATTTGTTGCACATTCAGTAAAATAAGGCCTTGTAATTCGTCAAGATAATACATATCATATATTTCACAAAATAAGTTACAAATACCCGTCACCTACAGCTGACACCACTAGTATTGTATCCATTTTATACAATAAAGTCCAGGATATTTTCACCAAATTTCATAAGGATCCCTTGACAATCAAACAAAACAGAGCATAAAGCAGAGCATTTTCAATGTTTTTTTTTATCTCTCTCCCTCTCTGTCTCTCTCTTTTGGTTCATTACTATGTAATCTGCTAGGTGGTGCCACCAATGAAACAAATTTCCTTGATTTCAATTCAATATAATACGTCCAAAAATTGCAGAGGCCAAATAAAATTGTAGATGCTGCTGTGCTGACCAGTAAATGTCTTCGGATGGACATGAGCGATTGCACAAGCTCTGTGACCCATGATCAGAAGAGCTAACAGGAAAAATAAAGTTGCATCATTTAAAAAATCTAAAAACCCAAGAAGAAGGCTCTCATGAGCCCAGCTGACCTATGATGATCGCAGCGAAGCGACCGCCTACCTTCATTCAAAATGAGATTGGAACAATCCCCATTGACTTACATGGTTATCAATGGGAATGCATGTATTACCCGAAAGGTACCAAAAGTGAAAAAAAAAAAAAAAAAAAAAAAAAAAAAAAAAATGAAAATCAGCAATCCAGAGTATCAGCACAGAGTATCCATGGAGTTTTTCATGTAAAACCTTCATTAAGAAACAGTGCTCACCATTTGCCCCTTTAGCTGGTTTCCCACGCTCTTAGGTGCATTAATTTCCAGAGCCCCCACTGAAAATTCCATGGATCCAGTGCAGTTTTATGCTGCTACATTGAACCAACAGGCCCTGTGGCATGGCACAGTGCTCCTGTTGGCAGTAATGCATACTAGCGAGCAGGTGCAATTCAGTTTCCTAAACGAGAAGCGGGACTGAACAATGGGGATGGTTGGGTGGGACTTGTGGAGACCCACATGTATGGTGAGTACCGTTTCTTAATAATAGTTTTATGTTGAAAACATCATACTAACAATACAGTGCAACACCATAGGTCACTAAGCTGACGTACCATCAGACTGGAGGTGGGAGGAACCTCCTAAGAGTCCAGATCAAGAACTCTGCACTTTTTGAGCTATGGCTCAGAAAACCATCCTGGATCTCCAGTGCCCCCTTCTCTCATTCTTTTGAATTAGGAGGACTGGGAGAGGCACACCTTAAGACCAGTTGGAAGCACTTTAGTGCAAACAGCAGCACCTCTATTTCTACCAAGTCGCTTTGGTAGAAGGACATAAAGGTATTACTGGACCGCCATCTAAGTGCGGCCATAATATCCCCTACTGACGTGTTGCCTAACGTGTCCCAGGATGCTGAGAACGCCCTAGTCTCTTGAGTGTGGAGATGATGACGTGCAATCTCCTCACCCTTCGTTGCCAACCAGTAAGTCAAAAAAATCATCTTCCTTATCCATTGGGATGGAAATAGGCGACAGAGTCCTAGACTCTGTCTTCCTATAAGAGGAAGAAACAAAAGGTTCTGATTTCCTCTTTGATGATCTGTCCTACTCATGCAGAACTAGATCACTCTAATGTGACAAAGGACCCAATATGGCTCGAACATTGTCGTGGCGAGTGACTTGACCCAACAACCTGTCAAGTTGCTTCAAGGGTCATGCCCGAACTTGTGTCTTAGACACAAATCCAATCCCACACATGGCCCTAGAAAAACATCCTCCCCTTCAGCAGACCACTTCATGCAGGATTTATCCAAAGCGTGTATCTCCCCACCCCAAGTGCCTGTGGCTGGAGCAGTGATAGGCAGTACCGCAGCCGACCCCTGCCCATTCCTTTTGGGACTCCACAGCAGGTAACAATGTGTGCAACGGTCTGTGGTCACTGGCAGCAGACAGTGGCCATCTCTGCTGGTGACAGCAGATTACTGCCATCCACCGCCGACGGCCGCTAAAGTACCCAAACACCACTGGAGAAAAAAATATCGTGGTGCTCTCAAACATTTCTACCACATTTCATTAAGATCCATCATAAATCAAGGACACCCGAGTGTTTTCATTTTTTTTTTTTTTTTTCACCTTTTGGCCTTTCTATCACATAATCCTGTAGGTGACGCCACTAAAAACAAAATGAACCTACATTTTCATTCATGGTACATGTCCGAAAAACCTGAAGAGGCTAACTTTAACATTGTCGATGTTATCATGTTGGCAAGCAAATTGTTTACGGACAGATGGCCTGACATGAGTGATCGCATAAGCTCTGCGACCTATAGTCTGCACAAAAAAAAAAAAAAAAAAAAAAATTGCGACCCCACTTCTTGACCAAATTAAGGTCCGAGGGTCACCAGATGTGTCCCTATGCAGTTTTGAAACAATCAGATGAGTGGTTCTGGAACAAAAGCTTTTTGTAAGATTTGGTCAAAAATTGAAAAGACAAAAAAATCCATAAGTCTGAATTGGACCTGCTTGACGGTTTCAACGAAGTCAAAATTGTGAATTTTCATTACAATCCCTTTTTAACTGACATGTATACAGTAATCAATAGGTATGCATGCATTAACTGACACATACCGTATACATTCATCTTCATAAGCAGACCCCTCCACCCTCATTTTTTTCAGAGACACAACACCAAAAATACCCCATAGTTTCCACGTGAGGCACAGAATTTACTATTCCAGTCGTCAGGTAGGCGTATGTACCTGTATGTTCACTTATTAAGTTGTCCCCAGCTTCAACACAATATCTGTATGTATGTTTTTAACTGCCACTGACAAAATAGTAAGTTAATTACTGGTCCCATTTCCAAGTCCACGGTTTTCTCTCCTATGCTATGATAGGGTCTCCTTGTGTAATGAAAAATTTGCAAAGTTTTGAGTTCCCTCTGGGTATGTGACCCACAGTACAGCCACTGAATGCGAATACTGAAACATCGCCTAAATTTGACACGAAAGCTCTTCAATATAGTTTGGGTGTCCACAGATCTTTGCGTGGTAGCCACAAATGAAAGAGTCCATCTTAACATACTTTCATGCCGCCATTCTGATGCAAGTGTTCAAACCGCTTCAGTGTGACGGGACCAGTCATTTACTTATTCACAATACAAATGCGACTGCAGTTGTCAGCACACAGCATGCGGCACTTTCAGTTATTTTAATGACCGGTCCCTTGCATTTTTAGAATGCAGATTTAGATGCATGAAGAGAATACACATTTGACTAATACATGCGACTAGGTAAATATGTCCCATTGCATGAGGAAAAACTCTTCAATGTTCATCACAATAATATCACATGGACACCTACAATATGAAGAACAAACAGGGGATTTCACAGATTGAGATAAGGTTGAATTGAATTTTCTTTGTTGTATCATCTGGATAATGGATACAAAGTTCAATTCCAATGGAAACCACGAGCCAAAGCTGCTATATCATGGGTATTCACGCCATATTTTGGTACAGTTATTTGGACTGACCATTTTTTTCAGAATCCATAAAATACATTTATGTCCTCAATTGGTTCATTTCTTTACTATAAGCCAAGTCACTATCTCCGCACAGCCTAGCCATGGCCTGATTGAGGTCAGATGTCATTCAAAACAGGAAGTCAGCTTTCCCCATTCAACTTGTTAAGTTTCCCTGGCAACCAGAATCAAACTTCTCATTTTTATCACTCTCTTGTACTGTAGTTTCCTGGATATTTTCAAACTGGATAAAAATAAATACTAACAAAAATCCTCATAAATCCTGCAGTCATCCATAACAATTCATTTTGAAGTTTCAGGTTTTACCTTTGTACATTTAAATGTCAAGTGGATGAAGTTTGTATTGAATGACCTTTGACCTCATTACAGGAACACACCTCACCGACCATGCTCAGCTGAAATTGCAATTTGGCTGATTTAACAGGTAAAATCCCAGCGTTGGGTGAACACTTTACGCATACTCCCTTGGGAATTACTTGGTCTACCAAGCATGGACTGACAATTAGTTGACCAGTAATTTGCCAAATGTGAAGCTGGGACAGATGAACTTTTCCTAGAGGGGTATGCACTTAGGATCTATCTTTTTTAGCTTTAGTGGATGAAATTTTGTTCAAAGTGCACTGTATGCTTGTCAAGATGAATACGGTACCCTTAATAACGCCACCCCATGAACAACCTTGTTTGACCTTTCCAGAAGGAGCATTTCCACCACGTCTCAGCATACGACCAGAAAGATGGTTTTGTTGAAGTCAACACACAAATTTTCATTGAAAAATAATTGCAGTGCTACCTGTTGAAGAAAATAAGGTCCAGGTATCTGCAGAAGTCTGCTACCTGTTCAAGAAATAAGGTCCATGTGCCTGCAGAAGTGCCCATATGCAATTCCCAAGGGATTGGCTCCACGATTTCTGAGAAGATTGCTAAGATTTTGTCCCAAAATAGTAAGAAAAACACAATGTTAAAAAAATTCACCGGAGCATGATCATCAAGGGAACTTGGTATATTGCTATCAAGTTTGAATTGGATCTGGTGAATAGTTTTTGAGAAGTCGAAATGTCAGTTGTGGATCTAACGTTTGGCAGACAACTGACCATCCTATAAACCCATGATGAACTGACTGACAAGTCAGCTGAGCTAAAAATGATACATACATATAAGTGACTGTACGGGTGTATGTTGGAAGACATAACTTTACCAGACACCTTGTTGGTATAAGCCATAAAATAGTACTCAACTTTCACTGCAAGTTTGAAGCGTTGACATGCAGAAATACACTTGAGTACAAAGGTGCCCTCAGACACTGGACACTCGTACTCTCACCCCACCCCATGATCACACGCTGCAGATGACAACTTGAATATCTTTATGACCCAACACTACAACATAACAACCAAAAGCAGCTCCCATCCCCGTAACAGACATGTAGACACTTTTGTTCAGGACCTTTGACACTTGTATCAACCATGATAAATATCATGATCATTGACCGACATTAAACTAGTCATTTAATATGAACACTGCAATAGACATATATATATATATATACCACGTTTACCAACAGCCAAATTTAGAACAGACTTATATACACATTCACAGAAATCTCAAACAGTTTATAGCAAGTTTACCAATTTTTTTTATTTATATTTTTTTATCACAGCCCATCTGTCATCAGCAAAGGTGAAAAACTGTAGAAGGCCAGCAGATCCTTAAAGTAATCATACCTAGGGTTTCCCTTTTTGTTCACAATCATTTCAGATACAGTATGTTTAAGATAATGTTATGGAGAGCAGAGTTACATCATGATTAGTCGTTGAAGCCTCAAACTTATGGATTTATAAACAGACTGCAATACACTGAACTTCAAATTCCAGTGCTCATGGAATTTTTTTTATTATTATAGAGCACCATATTTTGTACTATTATCATACTTAGGTCCTTGCATGTTGATGTGTGGCAAGTCCTGTATTCCAAATCAAATACTTCCAGTGGTACAAACATGTAGGAGTTACTTTCCAACATTTTGTCACCACACATTATATTCAATAAGAAACCTAAAGACCCAACTGTCAGCTTGGTAGAATTAGACTGTAATCAGGGATTGCCTCAAGCATCACTCAAAGGCAGATTTTCCCTAATCTAAATAAAGAAATGTGTAAATGGCAAACACAATAAAATAAAATGAACTTATCATAAGGTCATGACAGAATCTTTGTTAAACATGGTTATGTTTCCTAATTTGGCTGAGCACAATTTTTAACGCCAGATCTGTCCATGTGTAGTAGACAGGCTGCTGACACTAAACACAAGAACATGACCATGTCCATGAAATTAATGTTCTCCTTCCACCAGCTTATCCACTCTGTCCTGTCAGGTTATAACAGGCCCGGCACTGTTTGTGTTTCTTGTGGTTTCCTACCACAATGATGTCCTCATCTTTGTGGTTACAGCATAGGAAATATGTGCTTAGGAGCAAGGATGACTTGGCCCCCATACGCAATTCACTGGGGGGAACGAAGTGGTTCTCTGGCCTGGTCTTTCAGTCTTCTCTACAAACGCACTGTTCTGCGGTCACTCATGACTGAAGTTATTTGTGCATCTCCAGGCGAAATTGGAAACAGCCAGACGTACTACCTGCAACAAATAAGAGAGAAATAAACAAAACTGTTTTGTGGGAGACAGCATCTGAAAATGTCTACATTTCACAACCGGGCATCATTAAAATAAATGAAAGGTAACGAAATTTCCAATAAGCTCTGCTGACTGATTCAGTGCTCCTGGAGATCTCAGATTTTACAAAACAATAAAAATGGTCAAATAAAGAATGATTTCAAAATAAGCATGCTGGAGTTGCCTGGCTAATGCACCATGTGAACATGCATGCAAAAAGGCACTCACCTTGAAAGTTGTGTTACTATGCCAGTTAGCACACTACAGAGGGTGACTACGGAGCAAAGGAGCATAAGTGTACAACACGCAATTGTGTTCTAAAGCAGATATGAAGCATGCTATCCCACCACTGGCTGTCAAAAGTGTTAATCAAGACTCACAATAGAATGGCCATACACGTAAAACTTAACTACAATCTAAACCTTTACTGTAACTTGGGTAACAATGAATCTGATTGGAAAGTTACCCCAGTTCCAGTTCAATTTTGAACTTAGTTTGCTTTATGAATATGGCCACTGATGACTCTAGTATTTTGACTTTCTAGTTTGGCACTTTAATAGAAATCTGCCTGTGGTGAAGTTGCACTCTAGAGGGTGATTCACATGCAGAAGGTGCAGTTAAAGTGTACTATTAAAGCAGCACTATAAAGTCTAGAGCATACAAAAAGCATTTATAACCATCACCAATGACATAAGAAAGAAAAAAATTAATGTCTATTCCTGTATTTTAAATATTTAGATACAACAACCATGTAACAACCTATGTGCTTCATATGAAACATTGCCACAGTGAAAAAAAAGTGTTTCTGAACCTCTCCCCCCCACCCCCGTAATATTTTTTTACATGTTACTCTAACCACACATATATTTTTTTGTTTCTTTAGATAGAAAAATAACAAAACAGTGGACTATCAATTCAATTGGATACAAAATGTTACATCATTGGAGCATGACTACCAGAATAAAAATGGTAGAGGTCCAACCAAAAAATGTGTTTCTGAACCCCCTATAATATTTTCTTGCATGTTACTCTAACCACACATATATTTTTTTTGGTTTGGCCTAAAAGAAAAAGGACAAAACAGTGGACTATCAATTCAATTGGACACAAAATGTTAAATCATTAGAGCATGACCACCAGAATGAAAATGGTAGAAGACCAACCGAAGGTATAGCTTCACCAATTTTGAAGTGAGTCTGGTACAGGGTTTCGGAGAAGTTTAAAATGTGAATTTCAATGGTAATCCCAATAGCCTTGCATTATCAACATGAATGAATGCACTAACTTAAAGGTACCTGAATTGAAAAAAACTTCAATTCAAAATAAAAATTCATGGATCCAAAATATCACCACCTAGTAAACACTCCTTAACCTACAAGCAAAAACTACACTACCACAATATATTACCAACACTTTGAGTGACAGTTTTAGAGAAGTCAAAAGTAAACTATCCAAAAATCACCAGGGTGAACCTTTGAGCGAATATGGTAAAGACCCACCTAAGATTATCCCTGACAAGTAGATCTGAAGAGTGTTTTTTTGTTTTAAACTTGAGCAGTCTCTCCCAAATCTGTGGAAATATCTGTGCCCACCCCCCCCCCCCCCAAAAAAAAACTTTAAACAAACAAGAACAAAAAGAAAAACTAAAAAAAAAAAGAAAACAAAAAGAAAAACAAAACATAAACAAAAAAAGCAAAAAAACAAAAAACACAAAAAAAGAAAAACAAAAACAAAAAACAAAACAAAACCAAAAACAAAAACAAAAAAAAAAAAAATAAAAAATAAAAAAAAAATAAAAATAAAAAAACAAAAGAAAAAAAAAAACAAAACACACACACACACACACACACACACACACATACACACAACAAAAAAAAGTTATGCTCATTTGTCTCAGGGGATTCAACCCTGGACTTCTCTATGCTTTGTCAGGCTGATGGTTTCGGTAGATCCCCCATTTCACAGGCCGCCTTGGTGCTATTAAGCAGCCTACACCTTCAGCACAAGTCCATTAGACTGAGATAGCTTAAATTACTTGAAACCTAGAACACTGTCAACATTTTTCAATGCTGGGTACTGGCCTCAAAAAGTATAACATCCCTATTAGGTGTAGTAGCCACGAAGAAAAAACAGACTAAGTACATATACCAATGTTTAATGTAGTGTACGTTTATATCATCACGGGCAGAGATATTAAACATTTTAACACTGAACTGTACTCCAATTATGCATATATGTGTGCATGCTATCTTCTCCCTGAATTTGTTTAAATGTTGACAGATAATAATAGGTGGGCCTATGGCCATGCACTGGCACAAAACCATAGGTGCCCCTCACTAACGTTAATGTAGCCCACTACAAAATGTCCCATAGTTATGCAGAAAATCTGAATACACTAATTAAATACATGAAATGATTTATTGCATTGGCAAGACTAAATTATCCAACAACACAAAAAACGAAAAAAAAAAATGTACATGGGCGGATTGAACAGTCAGGCCAAAAATGGTCCTCAATGTCAAACCAAATGCTGTGTTAAAAACAATTAATTCCCAGAAGCTCAACCTGAATACTCTGTATTCTTATTCTGCGTATTCTATGGAATTACTTCACTATTTACATTATATTTTCACAGAAAAAAAAAAAACAAACAAACAAACAAACAAAAAACAAAAAAAAAAACAAAAAACAAAAACAAAAAAAAACCAAAACAAATTCTCCATGTTTTTTTTTTTTTTTTTTTCCTTGAAACCTGCCGCCCCGCATCGTCTGCTCGTCTTGACCAAATTGCGCACACGCCATTTAATCTCTACTCTCCAAACGTTTGTTGACTTCATCGTCACTTCACGGGTCACTAACTTAACTTTGTTGCATTGTTTGTTTACATTATGGACGCATAAACAGACACATCACTAATAACTTGTTTACATTGTGCAATCGTAAACAAACCAAAGATGCCATTTCTTTTTACAAAAAAAAACAAAAAAACAGGCCGGCTAAAAATGTAAAAAGACGACGTTTATTAGCTTTGATATTGGAATCATTCGCACTCCACTGTCAGATCACTGAGACACTTATTGTTGTCACCTTATCAGTTGCTTGTTTACAGCGTCTACTCGTAAAAAAATCAAAAATAAACAAGCGACCTGTACACAAAACAATGGTACAAAGTGCTAGTTATGCTAAGGATGTGATTTGTTGTAGTAGGCAACACTAACTTGTTGGGGAGCTCAATGAGGCAGGCCTTAGTATCTGTCATCTTCCACGGCAGAACCTGGTCTCTGTGCCAGTCGGTGTTGAGTCGGAAGGTGGAGGAACAGGGAGAGAGACCATCAATACGGCCACCGACAACATACAGCTGACCGCCGTACACCACCGCGGATGAGTTCATCTTCCCCTCTGGTAGTTCAGTCCTCAGTCTGCTCCAGGTCCTGGATTGGGAGTCGTATTGCTCCATGCTCGACCCCTGCCAGCCACCAGCCACCAGGAGGCCGGCTCCTGTGGCGACCATCATGTGTTCCGAATGGTCTGTTAGGAGGGAGGCTTCCTGTCGCCAGCTATCCTCTCCCGGGACCCAAGACTTCACAGACGAACACAACGATGTAGTCTGCCCTCCGCTGATGTACACGCGGCCCTCGAACTCACAGGCAGCGTGATCATACCTCCACCTGGGCATGTCAGGTCCAGGTGTCCATTCATTTTCTGCTGTAAGTATCTCGGTGGATGAGAGCGCCTTTGAGCGTTCACCCAAGCCGCCTACTGCGACCATCGCCCCACCCACCGCTGTCGCTGTGTGGCAGTCCCTTGCTGTTTTCAAGGACGGCCCTGACCTCCACTGACAGGTGATCATGTCGAAGACATCACAATCTGCCAGTTTCTTGCCATCTATAAACAGAGAGACTCGTCAAGTAGGAACGCGGACATAAAGTGACACAAGTTAACGTCAACAAACTTGTATTTTATGAGCAATGACTTGATCATTAATTCCACAAATTACTGTCGAGTTAACTATTGACTGAGTGAAGTCTTTCATTAATACATTGGGTCAACAGTTGACTGTAACATACAAAAAGTTTAACGTGGTGAGTCAACAACTTTCTGTGCCATTTGATTGACATCCTGTAGTTGGACCACAATACACACATCAATACACAAAACACACGACACAGCAGTGTTTTGCATACACGTGTATGTATTGATGTTTAACTGTGTGATTGTCAAAGGTATCTTTGATGTCAATCACAGGCCACCAGATTTACCTGCGTTTGAACCGCCTATCAGCCACACCTGGTTTTTATGTTTTACCACAGCCGTTTTAGACCTGGGCTTTGGCACCGCGGGTATGGTTGCCACTTCTTTATATTTACCCCCCAGGCCTTGGGGTGTGAGGGGTGCCGCGACCACTCTCTCCAGGGGTTTCTTTGTATCGCTGCGGATCCCAGCAAACACTGCAATGGCCGGCGTCCCTGTAAACAGATGCCAGAGTAAACCTCAACAATCAACATTCTGTTTATGCCACATTCTCATCACAGAACACAACTTTCTCCCGACGGCTCTCGATTCCTCCAACAGTTTGCAGTAAGTGCTACCTGCATTCCTGGCCTCCCCCGTGAACTGTCTGATGTTTTGAACTTCTGATGGGACGTTGTCAAAGTGGAGGAGTCCACGCTACACTGACGGTTGGGATAGACAGTTGATAGTGCGATGTGTCAGGTTTTATTTGTTCTTTTCTGCTATAATCTTAGGGTAAGCTAAAGTAGACTTGAAATTTTTTAGGGTATGCTATTTTACCCCTTTTTACACTCTGGCAGAAACCTGGTAAAGGTGTCGCTGAACAAAAGTTTACTCACTCAGTATCAGGGACAAAAGTTATGTGTAATGGATTGGCTGACACCCCTACCTGCCGTTAGCTACCCTTAACCCCCAGTACAGGGCAAATTGGGACGCTGCCGTGCAATGCGGGTCATGGATTTCAGTGCTGTGACGTCAAATTCACATGGAAATCTTCATGTGGGTGCAAAAACTGTATTATTTCCAAGAACAGTGAGGAGACATATTAACCTCCCAATTCCCGGCCTAAAACCTTAGTATTTTAAATCTTTGCAAAGCGTGAAGTCTGTGGAACTTGTATTTACCACACACAGAGGATTTATTCGGATTGTAATGTGGTTAACATTATCTTCCCTGTGAGATTTCTGTCACTGAAAAAGCAGCAGGCATTCAATGGATTCATGCCTGAGCCTTAGAGGCGGGGTCGTGCGGGATGGGTAATGTGGGAAAGTAATATTTACGGACGTAACAGGTTTTTTTTTTTTTATTTTTCAGGTCCCATGTGCCAACAGGACCGCGGCACATGAGCGGCTGACTACAGAATTATCATTTAATAAGGGCGTGTGTGTGTGTGGGGGGGGGGGGGGGGCACTCATAAAAGTCAACCTTCAAAAGTTCAAGAGTTGTCAGACAGAAGTTATGTCATTTTAATACTTCGATTCTAAAGGGATTCTGTTTTGTTTAAATGGTACCAAATACTTTTCATGGCTATGGACACTAAATTTGGTTATTCGTATTTAATAAATACTATGCTGTATCCATGGCCCAATTGCAAAGTATAGCATATAGAAGCAATAAACCTTGATGAATCTTATAACTGTAAAGAATCCGGTGACTTTAGGTCAAATATAATGAATATTGTTTCATTGAGTAATTTTTAAACGTTGGAGTAAAGTACTGACTTTTTGAGGAATTATTTTGTCAGATTACTTTTCAGATCACTCATGAACATCCCTTGGAAACAGGCGGCAAAATAGTAACTATAAAATTAAACACACAAATAAAGTAAAATAAAGCAAAATAAGATGGAAAACTGATTAGGTGAAAAACTAAAAATCAATTAAGACAAACGTTCATGTGACTTTTGAGAACTGTATGTCTGGTCTATTTGACATACATGTAAGACCATGGCACTGAATTCTTTTGCTATGAAAAAGTTAAGAACATTATTTTCACTATGTTTGAGATATACAGTTTATGCAAACAGTGAATGCGATGCTTTAAAAATGGTGCTGGGATAAATTGTTAAGCTTGTGTTTGCTGCTTTTATTTTTTTGCTCTGCTGACGTGATGGCCATAGGTCGCAGAGCTCATGACATCACCCATGTCTGTCCGTGAACTTTTTTGCCTGTGAATGTGATGCAGTCCACAGTTTTCAAAGTAGCCCCATATAATTTCAGGTCTTATCAAGTGTATAAAAATCTTGTTTGAGTTTGATATCAATGGTGCCAGCTGTAGTATTATGTAATGTGGGTCAAAATTAAAAAAAAAAAAAAAAAAAGACAGCGCTAGCATCTTTAATCTTTAATAGATGATCATGAAAAATTAGTGGGATTGTGAAGAGGGTAATACTTTGTTTTGAGTATGATGCTGGTAGTGGCAAGTATAATTTCACAGAAATTATGAGCCAAAATGTGATTAAAGATTTCAAATTCCATATCTCAAAATGTAATTGAATAATACATGCCAAATATACAGGATGTAGAGACCATATATGATGCCAGTATGTTCTGTTATATTTTGGACCCTGACATACTTTTGTTAGGTCACCAGGTCCGTAAAGTTGAAAGAAGTGATTTTATAATGGCGGGGTGAAGCTTGGATAAGGATGGGATACATGCTACAATTGGATCACAGAGGGTTATTTGAACCGATACCAGCTGCGATGAAACTTGGAATATAAATGCATCTGTAGATTATATTGCTGCAAATTTGGCAAACTGTCATCTTGTGAATTATAAGTTTGTTTCATGTTTTCAGTTGCTTTTGCCTGAATGGATGCTTGGTAGGGTAAAAATGTAACTGGTCGTGGATGTAGTTACAGTGCAATGACCAGTACCAGTCAGTGTCATTTATACTGATGACAATAGGAAACCCCTAGTACTGTGGTCAATTGACTATCTTAAGTCCTATATACACAGCATATAATATAATTTCAAATTCATTTAATCTAAAGGGACTGAAACAGGTTGTTTTTATCCATTGAAAATAGTCTGCTGTTCTAACGTTGGCGAATTTCAGCTCTAATGTGCGTAATCATTGCAACATACATGGTCACATGTACCTGCAACACTAGTTGTAAATCAAACATTCTCTTTTTCTGATTAAAATATCTTCTTGCAATTTTACAGTAGAATTCTATGAACAAAATAGTGGCATATCAGTATGGAATAAAAAGTAACACGAAGTTTGTGTCTTTACCTGCACATTCTTTATGATAGCTCGATGTGTTATTTTGGTTCCTGGAGGGAGTTTGACGTATGTTTTGCATGGGTAAACATGCTTGCTACATTTTAGTACTATATCATGCTGTAAAGTCATTTACCTGCAGCAACCCATGCAGTGTATGACTTGTTCCTGTTCCCGAACAGCTGCCTCAGTTTGGCTGAAGAAACTGGTTCTTCTAATTCTGTCCAATGTAAATGTACCCTGGCTCTTGATGCTATTGCCACTTTGTGGCTCCAGTGTGCATCCTGGCCAAGAACAGCTATTATGTATGGCTTTTCGATGCCAATGTAATCATCTAATGGCCTCCATTTTATCACTCTATCATCGTCGTCGTCATCATCATCATCATCATCATCATCATCATCATCATCATCATCATCATCATCATCATCATCATCATCATCATCATCATCATCATCATCATCATCCATTTCAGACACCTCTGTCTCTGTTTTAACAGCACTTCTGTCAATTATTATAGCTAGATCTCCTTCCCTTATCTTGTCCTCCAGAGCATGTTGTTCCTTATCCATCATGTCTTTTAGCTCACTAAAGTGATATGAACAGTTAATGTTTGTTTCTGGCTGTTTTCCTTCGTAGGTGTGTGCCACCATATCTCTGATGTCTTGGAACTCATACTCATGGTCTTTCAACACATCCCTTGGCATCAGTTTGTCAATTATGAATTTGCTTACTTCAATAGAATTTCGACTTATCTGTGTAAGCTTTGCATGGGTGTCAATGGCCATGACTTTCTCAATTAATTTCAGTTCTTCTTGTGCACCCATTTCAAGGGCTTGAGTTGGGTCACAAAGCATTAGCATTTTTTCAACATTTCCTTCAGAGGTTAGGGAATATAGCTGTGCCAGCCAATGATTTGGTGGTGCTAATGTCATAAAAATATTTGTTTCTTCTTCAGACTCAATGTTCTCAGTCCAGAACGATGACGTGGTGGTGGACAAAATATCCTCAGCAGTGGCCTCTGTGGTCCATGGCATTCCATCTTCACAACCATCCAAAATTTTAGTCATAGAATCATGTGACTTTTTCTCAGATATATTTTCCTCACTAGCATTTGGTACAGGACTATCTTTGTTTTGGTTGGTCATTGGTTCAACATGTCTTACCACAGAGGCATAATTTTGAATGTCATCCAGTATCCACCATTTGAACCCTTTTGAATCAGCAGGTAGTTTTCGCCATGTTAGCATATCGCTTATGGTGGTAACTTGACACAGGTGTTCCCCTGCCTTTGCATGACACGGTGGAAGTTTTATTTTTCTGCAAAGATAGAATATTAGCACATTGAGTGTGCACACATATATTCACACGCATAATACAGACCATATATATAGTTGTTATGATGATATTGTACATATATTATGCATATGGAGAAAGAAATTGCTTATATTCAACAATTTTTTTTGACAGATATCAATTTTGGACAAATATGAATGTTTCATCTCATCGTATATTGCTGTTTGTCATATTTCTGTCCGCTGAGTTTATAAGATTCAATGTAAGCTTCAGTCCATCATGTGTCACCCATCAGGAATTCACACTACTTGTAGTTTCTTTAAAACTTTGCAGATATCATCTTCAAGCTTCACAGGGATGACCCTTGGTTAAATCTCCAAACATTTGTGACGACAGTGATGCTCCAGCAAACGTGTATTATTATGCACTGGGGGGGGGGGGGGGGTTACCCCCCCCCCCCAAAAAAAAAATCTGAAATCCCTTTGACACTTGTTTAGACACAATACAGAAATATTCCTGGCATCCACCTAGACAAAATATGTAAATAGATGATCCTGTGCTTTCCAATAGTAATGAAATATTGCAAGTTTCAGTTTCTTCCAAAAATTGAAAGTGACTTTACTCAGTCTTTGGCATAATTGTTCAGTTGATTGCAATGCTTAACTTTCCTGGATTTTAGTGAATGGTTGAAATTACATGTTCACCATTGACATGTTTGAAAGTTTATTGAAGGGATACTAGTATATTTGCAACTATTTGTAGTTTTCTCTGAACTACACATCAGACTCTCTTCAATTTTTTCAGTGGTAACTCGAGTTTGTATCCATCAAGCATACCTCTATGCAACAGATCATGGGTCACTGACTGAGAAAAACCTGTTACAATTTGTCCTTTTTTCAATTAAACAGCTTGGCAAATGTCACTGACATGGCATTATGACAGATCTGAGTTTGCCTAGGATATACTATAATTGTCTTTGCTGATAGCCCCCCCCCCCCCCGCAACATTTTTTGGTTATTTTACCTCTGCACACTAGTCTGTCAGCAAGCAGAACTAATGAAGTCTGTTTGGATCATGGTCTGTCTGTGTGTTTGCCCATTAGACTTTTTACATTTTCAACTTTTCAAAAATCTTTTTATAGAATGTTTTGATTTTGCTAATCGATATTTCCCATATGCTTCCGTACAAAGTGTTAAACAGGAGATTAATATGCAATACTTGTTTTTATATTTTTTTAAAATTTAAAAAATTATGTATTAAAAAAAAAAATCTTCTGCTTGAGAATTACTTGACCAACTGCATTGAAATTTCATATTCAGTCATTTCAGTTTACGTAGTTGATATTTTGGCCACCAGGTGGCACTTAGGTTTTTATGAATTTATATGGGCTAAGGGTATTTTCAACTTCTGCAGAACAGTTTAACAGAATTGCATGGAAATCTTTAAGAATGTAATTTGACTAAAGGCTATGAAAGTTTGTGAAAATGATGATGATATGATATTGTTTGACAAACTTTTGGGATATCAAATACCTTTGTTGTTATTGTTGGGTTGGAAGTTATGAATGTGGGTTTTTTTTTTTTTTGTTTTTTTTGTTTTTTTTTTTCTGAACTATTTGGTACCGGGTGTCAGTGAGTGCTACTTACACACAATCATGTACTTACCAGGTAACAATCCCATTACCTCAACGGACTGACAAGTCAGCTAAAGTAGTGATTTTAAACATCAACTAACCATTTTTTTTTTGCCTTTGGGTTAGCAAATTCTCCGAAAATGTTCTTTTAAAGCGTACATGAAAGGTTTACTCTGCATATGCCAGAGTCCACAGTAAATTTGTAATTTCCCGCTGTATATGAGTGTAAATTTTTTATAACAGAAAACACATTTTGTTGTCTCCAACACAGGGCATCTTGGTTTGGCTGACCCCTATTAACTGGTATTTCAGATTCTAATTCTGCTTCCAAGAGTGATACAGATGTTGCATATGTAACTCAAAAGTCATTTTGCACATTTTTGTTGTGTGGCTAAATTATGGCTGCTAACAAGTTAACATCCGTAGTTTCTAAATCAGAAACATTTGATCAGTATTTTAGTTCGAATCAAGAAAGAACTTTGACTGGTATTGCAATATATTGAAAATCAATAAGGCCTACACCTACTGTGGTGTATTTTCTGGATGGTCATATTTAGTAATTAATTAGTACTTAAAAACTTCTATGACAAAGCTGAATAAACAGAGGAATTATAACTATAGGGGCAAAACATAATAACTCCAGTAATACGTAATCCAGAGAGTCCCAATTCCCAGCTGTGGACTTCTGGTTAAACGTTTATAAACAATCATGCATGAAAGCTGTAAGATGGGAACCACCTGACACATGCCAGCAAGGATAAACTTACGCGGACAATAGGGGAGACTGTGAAAGCACACCATGGACTTTGATGATACATGCTGTCAGGACATGCCTGTCTGTGATGGAGTAGCCTGACCTGATCTTGCTCATATTGGTAATAGTGTAACTGGTGCTAACCAATCAAGGTTAAATAACAACCTAGCCAGGCATAAACTAAAAATAGTAAACTGGACAATCAAAGGTATATCTGACAAGCTCTCTGATACTGATCTCCAGGGGTTTCTGTTCTCAAATGATATTGTCATTCTATACCAGATTATGAAGGATCAAGACTGTAATATCAGTGTCCTGGGTATAGTTTCCACCACTTTCCCCACTACACACTCCACACAAGACCGTGCCTCAGGTGCATAGGTATTATATATCGAATAACATTAAACGGGGAATTAACATAATGAGTATTAATGAGGTTTTTCGTGTGGATGAAGATGGACTCTGGTTTCTTTGATGCTGTACAGGATATTCATATTAGTTGTTAATATACCACTGTATGGATGGCAGCTTTGGGACTTGTCTAATGAATATGTTGAACTTTTCTACACAGTGTGGAGAAAGGCTGTCCGACTAGTTTGGGAATTCCAAATCGGTCCTACTGTAACTTGCTAAACTTGATTTGTGAAGATGCGGAGATAGAGGCACAACTCCATTAGCATTTTCTGAGATTCTTTTGTAAAGTGTACCACATCAATAATGTTACTGTATAAACTCTTGGTAAGTTAGTTATTCAGGGGAGCTGCTCTGCTGTTGGTAATTCTCTTAATCATATCCTATGTAAATACAATATTTTGAGATCAAGGTTGCCTTCGTATAATGTACACAATCTGCTTGTACTTGTTGACAATGCCAGACATATACTAGCTGAAGTTTGTTCACTTGCTAATACCATCTGCGAGTTATGTGAAACTAGGGAGGGCAGTTGGTAGACTACTTTAACACAGAAGTAGTGCCATGACTTTGTTGACTCCCTGTGCACCTGTTAAAGTAGCTTTGTTATTGGAAGGTGTAGATTATTTCGATGTTGAATGACCAGTGCTTTCTTTGTACTCTTTTACATCTTTCTTTGTATCTTTAGTATATATGCAATGCAGCGTACTATTATGTATGAAGATATATATATACATATATAATGCAGCTGGGTTTTTATACAGTATTCAGAATTATCATAACGCATGCAGAAAAGCAAGGTAAACTCTTGCTGTTGTTTCTGCATGAAATGAGATCATACCTGTAGACCAATGTCAGATGACTCATGGGTAGTCAGATCCAGATTGTGTATGTTCATGCAGGCATACATTCAAACTCTGTATTCCAGATATAGGTATACAGATTTTGTATATGAAGAATATATTACCCATTGCATCCAACAATTTTACCTCTGGCCATATGGTGTGTTGCTATGCCCAGCAACATGCTGCTACGATAGCAGCATGTTGCTGCCCTAGTGACAGAGTTGACTCGCATGATAAATTTAAGTAATCTGCACTAGTGCAGCTATAGAACAACATACTGCAAGGTAGCAGTATGCTGTTTTAAAGAACCCCACAAGACAAAACAGCATGCTGCGACCCAAGCAGTAAGGCTATATGTTTAAGGTATATGCACTGGTGCAGCTGATTAGCAATATACTGCACTGTTGCAGCATATTGCCATATTTTTCCTCCAGAAAACCTGGCAAAATATTGTAATCATTGCAGTAGAAATTAATTTGCATATTAAAATTTAGGTACTTGCAGAATTGCAGCCCTGCATAGCAAGAGGGCTGTTTTTTGTATGGGAGCCTACCACTTTAGAGTATTCTGGGGAAGGGAAGGCAAATTGCAGGTTGGATCTCTTGAGTTTTGGATTTTCTGGGTATGAGTGCTTGGAATCTAAAGAGTGCACATCAGTGAGGCCTGAATGAAGACTTACAGGTCCCAGCCCAGGCATCCTGGATCCTTTGACAGGACGAGTGCTAGGATGCCAGTGATAGGATCATAAGTTTAAGCAGCCAGGTGCACTGAAGCCAGTGCGAACTTCCCGAGTTCCCAGTTCCAAGAGCTGGAATTATAAGTCCAGGTGTTCCAGAGCACGAATGAAGTCTGCAGTGGTGCCTTCTGCTGCCAGTGAGCCCTTGACCTCTGTGGAGGTGGGCCCCTCTGGAACTCAAGTATCAACTTCAAAGCCTGCAGCGTAGACACCAGCCTTGCCTCCTACCCTTCTGCCCGCTCCATCCCGGAAGGAGTGGCTGGCAATTCCACTGACCCCTGCCTTGGAGCCGGGGGTGCTGCATCCCTCCTTAGGGATGCAAGCAGAACTCAAGCTTTGCAAGGAACAGCTGCTGCAGTTGAAGCCTTTGTCTTCACATGCCCCTGCTGGAACTCCTGCCATAACTGTCAGTGCAGCAGCTTTCTCTATCTTCTTTTAGTCAGCTCTCACTTGCCACCCCCACCCACCCGTGACAATCAGGAGCTTTTGAAACTCAAGCAGGTGCCCCCTGGCCAGCAAACGTTTGAGTTGGTGGCAGTTGTGGCCTCACACGAAGAGCTCTGGAAGCCCTGATCCTTGACCACATGGGCTGAGGGGGTGGTAGCAGTGCCAGAGGCTGGGATGACTTCAAAGGAAGTCATTGCTATTCTCTTGCATGGGTTTGTGACAGATGTTCTGCCATCTCAGGCAGCTGTCCCATCACCTGTGAATGATCCATTGTTCACTAAGTCTTTGGGTTTCACTGCACCCCTCTGAGTCCGGAGTCTGTGGAGCTTGACATGGAGGAGGAAGATGAGCTCATGCAGTCATACACATCTGTCAGCAGGCCCCAGTTGCAGTCAACTAGTCAACTATCATGTGACTCTTGCTCTGAAGCATCAAGCCCAGTGGTGGCTGTGGAGCAGGCCAAACCAGCTTGCAACCCCATAGACACCATTTCCACTGTGCAGCAGGGCTTTGAATATTTCAAAGCCCTCATTCAGAGCCTGGAGAGAAACCAGGTGGTGGTCCCACTTTAAGTGGGGTGGTGAGGGGCTGTTAAAATATGCTGCCGGGGCTTGTCTCTTTAGGATATGAGTCATAAGACCTGTTGACCCGGTGACTCCTCCCAAAGCCAGACATCCTTAGTGTCCCGCACAGTTCGCTGTGCGTGAATTTATTAATCATTCTTCATTTTTTTATAAGGGCACTTTCTGGCAGGCAGTGATGGTCTATACTTTTACGCATTTTGCGGGTTAAAAAAGTTGTCTTGCCTGCTACTACCCGATGTAACGAGTTTTTATGGCTCGGGCCAATCATAAGTCCTGTTTTGAATACCCAGGATGAAGGGTGATATATAACGACCTTCCCGGCCTTTTCGCACCCCAGTCGGCGCTAGCAAGCTCACACTGACTAATCAGTTTGCAGTGCTGTCATGTATCCTGTTCCTGCGTACCCAGACCGAGCTTGCTAATATCAGCTTATATTGTGCTGTGGATTGACTTTGGTGGCTCACGAGACCCCTAAGTTCTGTAAGTAAGAATATATATGTTTTTTCTAGATAAATTGGGTATTCTGTGGAAGCGTGCATCATAGCGCCATGAGCATATTTATTTATCGTGTGGGTTTAATTTCTACATTATATACCGCGTAAACACGTAGATTTACATGGAGAGTATTTGTTATAAATTTACAGTAAATTCCGTACGAAATTATCATTACAAACTGGCTTCTTCGTATTATTGCCTTGAATGGTTTTTGATGCGTTGAAATAGTCAGATTGTAATTATGTATTCTGTGTATTAAATGTTTTAAATGTTAAATATTTCATGTAACTTTATATTGGTCAAATACACCTTGGTTGTGTTCAAACGTGTGTTCGTAATTTTGTGCACGCGTGATAGTATTTGTAAAATATATTTGTATTAAACATAAATATAAATGTGTATTTGAAACGCCAAACATTATTGCAATAATTTGCTATGTACTTTGCAGTGCATCTCTCAAAATCTAGAGCGAATGGCGGAATAACGGTCAACTGACAACATAGTTCTAAAGTGTCTTTTATTTGTACGCCACAATTATGCAAGAACTACCCAGGTTCGGTGGGTGGACGCTTGCCCGGTCTGGGGGGGGGGGGTGCAGTACCAACATTTTCACTGAGGAAGAGACTTAACATGGAATAATACTGTGCGTCGCAGTGCTGTCTGTGGTGTCTCATCCCGTCATGTTCTGTCCCATTTTGTCCGGAACTATGGTATAAAACACAACCCACTGACTATTGGAGATTTCTGCTCCTGATTACTTATCTGGCATTTGTACTGCTTTGTATGCTGATGTTAACAGCGGGTGGACTCGCATAGTGAGACAATCTGTTGATCACGCCACATGTAGGTGTCACGCCCTCCAGGACTTACCTGATAGCGGTGCCGCTAGCCAGGTACATTTGGCTGGGGATTGCTTGCTGTATCTCCCGCCAATACACATTATCGACGGCACCGTGTATTATATCTATAGCCCGTGGTGTGTGTCGTTAGCCAGGTACTTTTGGCCGGGGACTACATGTCACGTCTCCCACTTATGTGAATTTTTTAGCGGTACCAGTTCATTTACACCATACTTACCTCGAGGTGTGCCCATGAGTTGGGCACGCTGTTTGCCAAGTAATGTGTTGACAGCGGCATTGGTGGTCAGGCAGTGGTTTATATTTGCATAGAGTCTCACCTGAGTCGTATATTGCGGGGAGCATCACATTATATGTTAGCGTTTTACCTGTGCCGTGTAATAGGCTGTTGACGGAAGATACATTGCTGTGCAACTTGTAGCAAATTATTCATATATTGCATATTATATAGTGCCGTGACGGAGTGATACAAAATTACAACGCTTCCAGCGTGTGTGTGTGCACAGAACATTCTGCTGAAGACCCTAGAGAGTGTCATCATATTGCAGTGAAAAGACTTTCTTTGGAAAGGAATATTTCAAGTGGTATCTCATGAAGGCAAGTGATATCTTCTGTTATTTTCTACTGTTTTTTTTTTCGCGTTATCCATAGCGCAGTCATTTTAAGTGGTGTATTATTCAAATGCTGCAAATATGTCTTTACTTGAGGCGAAAGAGGCCCGACGTACGGCCAAGTCTAAATTGACTAAGGCATGTAACCGCCTGTCTAGAGATCTCATTAGTGAAGTAGATACTGGTAGTTTAACTGAGCAGGTGAATTCTTTGAATAGTGTATTTGACGAATTTACAGCCAAAACACGATAAGGTAACTGTTTTGGATGAGGCCGGAGAGAGAGAAATAGAGAACCAAAAGTACTACCTGGCTTCAGAGAGTAATTATTTAGATGTGCTATTACGTGTGCAGGTGTATATCAAAGAAAATGTGACCAAAAAACCTGACCCTAAAGTAGAGCAAATGCAAGCTGATATGGTAATATTGTTGAGTTTGTCAAAATTGGAGCTCGAAACTTTTGATGGTGATCCATAAAATTCCATTCATTTATGACGTCTTTCGAGATAAATGTGGAAAAGCTCTCGGTTGACGAGGATGCGCTCCTCGCTCACTTACTACAATATACATCTGGCGACGCGTTTTTGGCCATTCAAGGTACTCGAATTGTAGGTGGCGCTGATGGTTACAAGCGTGCCCGTGATATTTTGCAGGAACTGTACGGTTCAAAGCATTATATTGTGGAATCATTAGTGAAAAATATTAGAAAAACCACGCCTGTCAAAACTGCAACAGAAATGAGGCAGTTTAGCCATGAGTTGCGCAATACTGAGGAAATATTACAAAATTTGGACGCAGTCGGCGAGGTTAATGCCCAGGTGATCATTTTTGATATTGTGGCGCGTTTTCCAAATTTTGTACAGAATAGGTGGCGCACGCAGGAGCTGAAACATAAACAAAAGTCAGGAGAGTACTTAAAGTTTACTGATTTGGTGGACTTTGTGAAACTGGTTGCTGAGGAGTTACATGATCCAATTTGTGGAACTGAGGCAGTTTCCGAGCGCTCTAAACAGCATAAAAAACAAATTGCTGCTGCTGCTACACAGATCCCTGGGGGGTCTAGTAAGCATAAACAAAAGGGTAATAGAGGTCATGATGGTAACAGTGTAAACAGAATGCCACCTATGGAGGCCGGGGCACAGAGGCGGAAGAGGTTTGTATGCCCTATGTGTGATTCCCCTCATAATTTATCATGTTGTCCTGACTTCTAATGTTTATCTGTGGTTGACCGTGTTGCACTTGTAGCAAATAAGAACTTATGTTCAAATTGCCTGCGTGATACACACACTGTTGCTCAGTGTCAAAGCAGCAGCCGTTGCTACGTGTGTCAAGAGAAACTTAGTGCCTTCCTGCACGTTGACAAATCCCATCTTACACATGCAATAAGTGCTGGAGAAACATTTATGCCTATTGTTCAGGCGCGTGTTGCAGGCAAATCTTCGGTAAATGTGGCTTTGGACACATTTCCTAGCAATTCTTTTGGCACCAAAGAGCGTGCTGACAGATTAGGTGTAACAGGTCCTACAACACACTGCACTCTAAAAACTATGGCCGGCACCGCTGCTTCAAAATCGTCACATGTGGTGTTTACTTTATCAGCAGGCGGCGAGAAAATGCATATGTCTGGCGTCAAGGTGGTAAATGAGATACCTATTGTTTCTGCATCGCTTGACCAATCCATGTATCCCCATTTGGAGGGTCTGGAATTGATTGCAAATATAGATTGGTTGACATTCTTATTGGTCAAGATTTTGCTGATGCACTATTGCCACTAGAGGCGCGCAGGGGCAAGCCAGGTGAGCCGTATGCCATTAGATATAAATTTGGCTGGGCACTTAACGGTAGAGTTATAAAATCTAAGGTCAGTCATGTGGTTGTATGCAACTACATATCAACAGTATCAAAGTTGGATGAGGCTGAATATATACCTGAGGCTGAATGTATGCCATTGGATAAAAGTCCAGATTCTTGTGTACACTGCCTATGTGAGCTAGAAAATGAAGGCATGAATAGCAAAAGAATGTCTATTGCTGACAGGAAGGTTATTGACCTTTGGGATTCTACATGTACCAAAGTAGACAGCCATTATGAGTTGCCGATTCCCTGGAAAGATCCTGAGGTGAAGCTTCCTAATAATTATCACATTGCAAAAAAACGTCTTGACAATAAAACTAGGCAAAATTCATAACCCTCCACTTAAATAATTTAATGGTGTACCCATACTTTTTTAGGTCATTTAAAGATACGCACATGTATGTATAGCATAATCCTTTGATTACATCATGTGTAAAGATGAGCAGAGTTGGAGCCCATGCTTGACTGCACATGGGCTGAATGTGACACAAAGTCAAAAAGTTCACTTCGCAGAAAGGATCATGTGTGGTCTTTCCTGCCCCTGTTAGGACCCTCCTTACCATTGATTTTTCTCACCATACCTGTGTAATGTGGCCAGAAACTGTGCCAATTATGGTATAAAGGCATGGGTTTTTTTCTGTCAGTTATGGATTCACCATCACTGGTCAAACTGTGAACATCACCATACCAAGGCTATCCAAAATGGACAGGGCAAGAGCCATAGGTCACATTGAAGGCGGTGAAAGTTGCAGAGCTGTCGCACGGGCAATGGGTGTGAACCACAAATCCATCAATGAGTTGTTGAGAAAATACCGAAACACAAATGATGTTGCAGATTTACCACGCCCGGGAAGGCCAAAGCTGACCACCAGGCAACAAGACCGTTTCATCGTGAATGCAGCACTGAGGAGTAGGAGCCGCACAGGTCCTGATATTCACAGCCAGCTGGAGAGAGCCAATCCTCACCAAAGATGCATGTCCACCCAGACTGTTCGTAACAGACTGCATGCTGCTGGTTTAAGGTCCCGGAGCATGGTGAAAAAGCCGCTTCATTCCCCACGTCACAAGGTTGCTCGGTTGCAGTGGACAAGAGAACATGTCCGTACAACACATGCAGGATGGAGCAATGTTCTCTTCACTGATGAGTGTCCCTTTTCCCTCCACAGAAGTGATGGACATGTTCGTACATGGAGACGGTGAGGGGAGAGACACGCTGCTTGTTAAGTTCAGCCCACAGTTGCATACGGAGGGGGCAGCATCATGGTCTGGGCGGGCATATCTGCTAATGGTAAGAGACCTCGTCATCATGTTTCAGCTGTGGTTCGTGATTACCTGGATAGTGAGAGTGTTGAGGTGATGGAATGGCCAGTATGCTCACCTGACCTCAACCTGATTGAGCACCTGTGGAGCCATATGAAAAGAAATGTGTACCAGAAGATTGGTCCTAACTCACACTTCGCAGATCTACGGCCTTATCTTCTGGAGCAGTGGGACAGTATACTTTAGGCACTTGTGAGAAAGCTCATCTACAGCATGCGAAAACGCTGCCAACAGTGCTTTGACAACCATTGTGGCTATACATCCAATTGTATGGACATTTAAAGGTGCTTTATGTGACACAGTGGTGAGTCAATTTCTGCTCTATTGAACTCAGAAAATGCCTTAACTTTAACTACAGTCTGTGATAACTTTTGATGCAATCAAGCACCATCTGTGATAATTCTGATGGGACTCTGCACTCAGTTCATATGCATGTTTGAGCACTCTACAGGTACTCTTGCGAACTTGTGATTCAGACTTTGTCTGCTTATTGACACTGTGCAATGAAGCGTAACTTCATTTGATCAGAATTGCCTCTACAGATCTACTCCAAAGTGTATACAGAATAAAAGAAACATTGAATATGTTCAAAAGATGTGTGTGTTTTTTTTTTATATAAGAATTGCTTTTAGTGGAGGGTTGTAAATTTTGCCTAATTTAGTTAAGCATTTGCATAATGAAGACTTGTATGATAAATATGACCAGGAAATCACCATACTTCTCGATGAGGTATATGCTGAGGTCGTACCTCTTAATTCTATGCAGAATGCATCTCGTGTATGGTATCTACCGCATCACTGTGTTCTTAACCCTAGCAAGCCGGGTAAACTCAGGGCTGTTTATGATTGTGCTTCTACATATGAGGACCAGTCACTGAACGATCGGTGTCATCAGGGCCCTGACTTGATGGACAAGCTTCTTCATTTATTGTTGAGGTTTCGTTTACACCCATTTTCTATTGTCAATGACATAACTCAAATGTACTCCCAGATAAAAATACCACTGCGTCAACGTGACGCATTGCGTTTCTTGTGGTACAAAGATAGTAATTTGATCCATCTGCGCATGTCCACACATTTATTTGGCGGTGTGTGGTGCACTAGTTCAAGTACCTATGCTTTACGTAAGACTGTCTATGACAATCCTCATGTGGTTTCTTTGAAAAAGGGATACAATCTTGAATGATATATATGCAGATGATCTTGCCACTTCTGTTGAGACTAGATCGCAGGTGCGTGAAATCTTCATTGGTGTTCCAGCAGTTTTGGAGACTGGCGGTTTTTAAATGACAAAGTTTGCTGTCAATGATCAACAATTACTTGAGGAGATTCCGGTGTGTTTTCGTGCCAAGGAGGTCAATGAATTTTCTCCTGATTCTTTGGAGAAGACACTTGGTGTGAGGTGGAACATACACGAAGACACCTTTTCCTTTATCATCCGTGATTTGCAAGATCGTGACGTCACGAGGCATTCCATGTTGAGTTTCATTTCTACACGTTATGATCCTCTGGGGCTCATCGCACCGTGGTTGTTACAGGGTAAACTGCCTTTTCAAGAAGCCACTCGTCTAAAATTATCCTGGGACGAGGAAGTTCCCGCTCAAATGTGTGGGAAATGGTTTGCCTGGGTGCAGAGTCTCAACAAACTACGTGACTTGAGTTTTGACAGGTGTGTAAAACCTGTGGCACGGGATCAAGGGTATTATGAATATCATATCTTCACGGATGCCGTGACCTTCTCATACGGCGCATGTGCGTCTCTCAAATGTATTAATATCCAAGGTGAGGTAGCATGCAGGTTCATCATGAGTAAGAGTCATGCTGCGCCTATTAAGGGTTGCACTTTACCCAGGCTTGAGTTACAGGCTGCGGTCAAAGCTGCCAAAATATTGTCCATCTTGCATTCAGAATTGGATTTATCTTCTGTTCCCGTATTTTTGTGGACAGATTCCATGATTGTCCTAGGATATATCACAAATAAAGTACATATGTTCCGTACTTTGGTCGAGAACAGAGTTGCTGTTATAAGACAACTGATGGTCCCTTCAGACTGGCGACACGTTGAATCTGCTGGCAATCCAGCTGATCTCTTGACTCGCCCAGGTAATGATGTAACATCCAACATAGTTGAGTTGTGGAAGCATGGCCCGTCGTGGTTAAATGTGCACACACCTTCCTGGAAGCTTCCCATGGCTGAAGTGTACAGCTTGCTAGAGGACGACCCCGAGGCGAAGCCAGTCCACTCTACTACTGTTGATGAGACTCGTATATCGTGGGTTGAGAAAATATGCGTCCACTTTTCAACATGGGACAAAATTCTTAAAAGCATTGCTTGGATTCGCCGCTTCACCATGACGAAAGTCGGGCTCACTGATTCACTTGGCTGTCTGGAGGTACACGAGCTTGAACACACAGGCGTCATCAGGCATGGAGACGGTGAGGGGAGAGACACGCTGCTTAATCAGGCATGTGCAACGTTCTGTTTATCATCAGGAGGTTACTGACTTATCAAAGGGTCACGACCTGAAGCGTTCTAGTTCTCTGCTCTGTGCCCGTATTTAGACAGCGACCAAGTCCTACGTGTAGGAAGTAGAACTAGGAATTGTCCCATCGTTTTGCCTCATAATCACGTTGCGATCCCGGCTTTAATCAAAAAAATATCATGGAGCTGCGCACGTGGGATGCGAGTGGACTCTCAGTCTCATTAGGGGGAAGTATTGGATCGTCAAAGCACGTACTCTTATCAGACGCGTCTTGAAGTATTTTGTATTCTGTAAAAAGATGTATGCCAGAATGTCGACCCAATATATGGCTAATCTGCCTCCAGAACGCTTGGAGACCGGACCTCCTCCCTTCACTAATACAGTGCTGGATGCGTTTCTACCGTTTGAGGTGCTCCAAACCGAAGGAAACTGTATGGATGTATTTTCACGTGTTTTAACACAAGAGCTGTTCACATTGAAATGTTCTATTCTCTAAACGCCAACGCCTTCGTGAAGGCCTTTAGAAGGTTTGTTTCACAAAGGTCGTTGCCATCAAAAGTTGTTTTCAGATTGAGGCGGGAACTTTATCAAAGGCAAGAAAGAACTTTGCCAGGCCTTTTTAAGGCACTCAAAGTCGACTTTAAGGGACTATGCTGTTTCTCGGCATGTTGAGTGGCATTTCAGCCCCCATTGGCCCCCCATATGGTCGGCGTTTGGGAACGTATGGTCGGAACCATCAAAAAGTTTTTAGGGCCATACTCGGAGGGCATAGTAACCTCACTGATGAGGTTATCTCGACTAAATTCTGTGAGGTTGAGGCCATCATAAATGGGCGCCCGTTGACAAAACTCAGCCAGGATCTGCAAGATCTGACTCCCTGGACACCTTACCATCTGCTAATTTTGCAGCAGGGTTCCACTTTGCCTCTTGGGACAGGTAGCGCCTCTGACGTCTACAAAGCGCACTGGAAGTTTGTTCAGCACCTTGCCGCAGAATTATGGGCAAGGTGGCTGAAAGAATATCTTCCGCAGTTGCAAAGGAGGACAAAGTGGTGTGTTAAGTCTTAGAACATCAAGACTGGGGAGCTGGTCCTGGTGGTTGATGTAGGGCTGCCCAGGAACCTCTGGCCTCTTGCCATTGCGGAGGATGTTTATCCCACCGCCGACGGGGTTGTAAGGTCTGTGCGTGTGAGAACTTGCATGACAAAGTTCGTACGACCTATTACTCAAATTGTGAGATTGGAACTGGAAGATTAATTAGCTATTTTGATATTTATGTAATACAATATGGTGTGTGTTATATCCAACATGTTGATATGTTATTTGTTATTTTTCACGGTGTGTAATGTAATCGCATTGTCATGTTGTGAGGTTTTTCCTGAGGTGAAATATATTGCTTTGGTATTTTTTATCTGCCGAGTCGTTGTCTCGTAATATGAAGAGGCCTAGTGCTTAGGTTCATCAGTAAGGATTATAATATTCCCTTAGCTGTGTTGGGGCAGGAAATGTTTTTACCGTGCAGCTGGCCTCTGTGCCTTGATAGCCATAGGTGATGTTGTGAGTGGCTGAGGAGCGCTCCCCCTATTTAGCAAACGGCGAAAATAAAGCTAAATAAATCTGCAAGCATACACCAAAATATACAATATATATATATAACATAGATACAAGGAAATTGTGTCATGTTTGGATTATATTATAAATAGAGCGATTATCATGCATTATTTATGTTACGATTGAAATTGATATTTGTATGGAAATTGTGCATTTATTCATGCAGTATTCTTATTATATTTATTTACTTCAGAACCATTATCATGTGTTCAGGACTGGGGAGTGTCACGCACAGTTCACTGTGCGCGAATTTATTAATCATTCCTCATTTTTCAACATTATAAGGGCGCTTTTTGGCAGGCAGTGAGGGTCTATACTTTTACGCATTTTGCAGGTAAACAATGTTATCTTGCCTGCTGCTGCCCGATGTAATGAGTTTTTATGGCTTCGGCCAATCATAAGTCCTGTTTTGAATACCCCAGATGAAGGGTGATATATAATGACCTTCCCGGCCTTTTCGCACCCCACTCGGCGCTAGCAAGCTCACATGGACTAATCAGTTTGCGGTGCAGGCATGTATCCTGTTCCTGCTTACCCAGACCGAGCTTGCTAATATCAGCTTATATTGTGCAATGGATTGACTTTGGTGGATCACGAGATCCATGAGTTCTGTAAGTAAGAATATATATGTTTTTTCTAGATAAATTGGGTATTATGCGGAAGCGCGCATCATCGCGCCGCGAGCATATTTATTTATCGTGTGGGTTTAAGTTTTACATTATATACCACGTTAACACGTAGATTTACGTGGAGAATATTTGTTATAAATTTACAGTAAATTCCATACGAAATTATCATTACAAACTGGCTTCTTCGTATTTTTGCCTTGATTGGTTTTTGATACGTTGAAATAGTCAGATTGTTATTATATATTATGTGTTTTAAATGTTTTAAATGTTAAATATTTCATGTAACTTTACATTGGTCAAATACACATTGGTTGTGTTTAAACGTGTACTCGTAATTTTGTGCATGCTTGATAGTATTTGTGAAATATATGTGTATTAAATATAAATATAAATGTGTATTTAAAACGCCAAACATTATTGTAAGAATTTGCTATGTACTTTGCAGTGCATCTCTCAACATCTAGAGCGAATGGCGGAATAAAGGTCAACTGACAACTTAGTTCCAAAGTGTCTTTTATCTGTACACCACACTAAGAGTATGGTTTTCTGAGCCTGAGCAGAACTTTCCCTCCCATCCAGTCCCAGGGGACATACATTGGGAGAACTTTGATGATTAGTGGCCAAAGTTTATCACTGCATCTGCCAAGGCCTACAAGGGGCTTGGAGAGGATGCCAGTGGAACTGTCCTTACAGCATCATATTAAGATTTCTCTTGGGCCACCTTTAGGTATCTCTAGGACAACCTTGAGGGCTTTCCGTATATTAGAGATTCTGTACAGGGAGGCCTACCTCCAAAGTTGCCGACTCAATGTTTTTCAAATCCAGAACATGACCCTCTTCTCTGAAACTTAGTTTGGTGCAAAGATGGTGGAAGTTGTTCATCATTGCAGGACCTTCAGGCCCACTGAGCCAAACAGACCATCACCAAGGTTTTGAATGGCACTGTTCAGTCACTTTCGTCCTTGGCAACTGCAGTCCTGAAGCATGACACTCAGATTGCACCTACTTGGCCTTCGAATTGCACACTGACTGCAATGCCGTGACGTCCTAGGAAGAGCAGCAAAAGGTAGGCACGTCAGCACAGGCAAAAAGTTGGGCAAGCCTCCTAGCTCCTGACTCTTGTACTGTGGACTACCCACTCTCAGAGCACCTGGTCCGAAGTTGTCTTTCTATCTTTGTGCACAATGGGAGTACATACAGATGATTCATTCTTCTTGCATGCCATTGGACACAGCTATTTGATGCCCTTCGGCAAAGACAAGTCTCTGTTAAGGCACTAACCAATGTAGTTCACACTGCCCATAGAGAAATCCAAAGCTTCGCTGTTCCTAGAGGCAGTGGAGAAGCTTCCTAGCAAGTGCACCATCGAGCTGGTCGGAGATCCCAGTTTTCCCAGGTTCTACAATCTACTGTGCCTTGTCCCTAAGAGGGACAAAGGATGGGGCATAGTTATAGACTTGGCGATACTGAACACCTTGTTGAAAGTCCCATCATTTGATATGGAGACTCCCCAGATGCTGGCATGTGCCCTTGGCCCTTGGATTGGGAGACTTCCTTGGATCCCAAGGACAAGTTTTCCACATGCCAATCCTGGGGCCTTCAAGGATGTATCTTGTTTGCATTCTGGGGACAGTTCTACCAGTCCAGGGGGTATTTGTTTGGTATGGCCATTCCCTCTGATGTTCACTTGGTTTGCACAGACAGTTGCTGCTTATCTTTATCAGAGCCCCGTTCACATTCATGAGTACCTAGATAATTGGCTTATCTGAAAACTTCAGCACCCAGTTTCACTGTGTCATATACGGACTGTTCTGGACCTTTGCCAATGCTTGAGCCTGACTGTGAACAGAAGCAAGTCCGGACACCTGTAACAGCAGATCTTTGTCTTTCTAGGCATCCAGTTTGACCTGGTTGCCTCCATCTGTCGCCCTAGGAGGACAGGTGGGAGAGACCCCAGACTCTGTTCAAGGCATTTCTGACCCCTGTTTTTCTTTTGGGAAGCAACAGTGGCAAGCCCTGCTGGGTTCCTTGTTCTTGATGGACTCCCAGATCCCCACGAGTCACCTTCACTTTCGACCCTTGCAGCATGCCTTGCAGGATAGATGGTCAAGAGACCAGGGATATGAAGTCCCAGACCAATGGCACCTCTGGTGGGCCATACTGGAGAACATCATGTCAAGCAGATGCCCACTCCTTTTCAGGCCCAGCTTGCCATCTACACCGACTCTACTTGGTGTGGCTTGGGAGCCCAAGTAGAGAAACAGATGACATGTGACCATTGGCTGGTTGTAATCCGCATTGAAACACATAAATTGGTTGGAACTGGAGGCAATACGGCAAGCACTCCTCCCCTTCCAGGGCCTAGTGGAGCACAAACATGTCCTTGAGAGATGCAACACCAGGAGTGCGATTGCCTACACCAATCGGGAAGGCAGAACCCACTTCTGGAAGCTGACAGAGCTGGCCAGATGCATCACCAGATGGCGCTCCAAACATGGCGTCCGCAATAACACGACCCATGTTCCAAGAGAACAAAAATGTCCTGGCCGAGCAACTGATGAGAAGCATTCAGCCTGTAGGGATGGAGTGTTTCCTCTAACCACAGGTCGTTAAGCCTGGGGAAACCCACATGAGGCTCTATTTGCAATGTGGGTACTTATTGGTTAATGTATACATGTCTATTTATTGCAAAACAAGTCAGTGGCCATTGTAATTTCGTATTTCTTGAAAAACTGTCAGCCAGATTCACTTAAAATATGAAGGGAATGTGCAATTTTTGAAAAGCTCGTCCACATGGCTGTGCTGCAGTGGTTTTATTTTCAACTTTTATTATTTTTATTCATAAATTCCTTTTGTTTTGCAGAATTTTACTAAGCCTATATGGAAGTACTTGGCTGATTGCTTTGAATTTGTACAGGGGTACTGTTGGGCATTGGCAGACCTTAATAATTTTCTCTGTTTTTTTCTATCATGGGCGTCTTGTCAAATTGCAATCAAAATATTCTGCTGATAGTTGATGGAAATGAACTTTTCAGAGTGTTCAAACAAATATATTCACAATGTGTTAATACTGGAAACCCCTGACTATTCATACTAATTTTTCAATTATAGTATCTGATGGTTAGTGTGTATATTCATACTGATTAAAATATAGGTCTACCACAATGTAACTTCAGCGGATCCCTACATGAAATGTATATGACCCTTTTATAGCAAAATCTGATTCATGCCAACAGTTTTGGGTATTGCACACTTAGGGTTAGTCTCGTGATGTGTTTAATGTCAAGGGAAGCGTAGGATTAGCTGTTCACACAGTGCTCTGTCTATGGAAATATAGACCCTCGTTAATTTTTCTTTCAGGGATCCTCTTCAAACAGCTTGTCTTGACATATGAAGTAGATAACATGTGTGTTCAAACAAGAAAAAGCAGAATCATCTTTCATGCCAGTCAGATCAATGAATATAGAGGTCAGCTTAGCAGATGATGTCACAGATCGCTTGTATCATAAGTACATTTGTGAGTAGGAGTGATGTTTTACCGTTTCATTATTGGATAGGTCTATGCCTTGGTCAAGAATTTTGAGCAGAAAGTGGAACTTTGTTTTAAATTTTGCAGTGGTAATGACCTTTCAGAAAAAAAGACGCATTATCATTATAATTGAATCTGATAAAAGTCAATAAATCTGTTTGCATACATACTTAATGGTTATCTTATGGTTGTCTTGTGAAATAGATCACATGTATGTTCAAACAAGTAAAAGCAGAATCACCTTTCATGCCAGTCAGATCAATGAATATAGAGGTCAGTTTAACAGATGATGTCATTGATTTCTTGTATCATAAATACATTTGTGAATAGGAGTGATGTTTTACCGCTTCATTATTGGATGGGATTATACCTTGGTCAAAAATTTTGAACATAATGAGTAAGAAATAATGAATGCTACTATGTTGAATTTTGTTTTAAACTTTGCAGTGGTGCTGACCTTTCAGAATAATAAAACAATAGGCATTATCATTATAATTGAATCTGATAAAAGTAATGAATAAATCTGTTTGCATACGTACTTATAGGATATCAAATTGTTGTAGCTTTATCACCCCCTGTATCAGCCCCCAGTCACGAGACCTTTGCGTATGTGATGGGGTGATACAGGGGTGATACAGCTACAACCATGTAATAACCTTTATTTTCCGTTCGATGTTAATAGGCCTAGGCTATGGGATGCAGATCCTCAGTCCCAGGGTAGCCAGCCTCAGACCGATATCGTCCAATACTTTTAAATTTGGACAAGAGAGAGCCAGGGCTCATAATCCTATCACTCCTGGTTAGTAGGCATTCAGTTCCTGCACGCCCAATCAAAGAAAAGTATTTTTACAGACCCCCTAATTATAAATTCATAAATGTCAACCCTGAGGCAAGCCATCTTCAGGTGTTGATATTTAAAAATTTATAATTAGGGTGTGGGTGAGAATACTGTTCTCTGATTGGCTGTACAGGAACTGAATGCCTAGTTACCATTTTGAAGGTGATATTTAGGAATTTGTAATTAGGAACTTGTGGCTGTTCACATGTAATTGGTTATAAAAGGGAAAAAAACACGTGCTGAATTTAGCCTCTTTTTAAGCCACTTTGCACTAATATACCAAAGCTCATGCTCTCATACCAACCCAATACACAATAATGACAACCCAGGGCTGTATTTACACTGGATGTTAACATATATTTACACTTGCGTTTAGCATATATATATATATATATATATATATATATATATATATATATATATATATATATATATATATATGTGTGTGTGTGTGTGTGTGTGTGTGTGTGTGCGTGCGTGCGTGCGTGCGTGCGTGTGTGTGTGTGTGTGTGTGTGTGTGTGTGTGTGTGTGTTGAATATCAGAAATAACAATTAGTGACAAAAGGAACTCACCTGATCTGCTTTGCCAGGATCCTGCTGTATGTCACATATACTATATCAGTCATTTCAACACTCAAGCCACGAATCCATTTCACATATTCTATGGCAATTACAGTTTTACCAGTGCCTGCCAATGCTTTCAGTAAAATTACTTTTGCTGTATCAGCTTGACATTTTATTAAGGTATTCAGCTGTTCCACTGTCAGAAGATTCATTGTTTGAATGTATTCAAAGCCTTCCTTGCCCATGAGAAAAGTGCTGGGGACGAATGATGCAAGGCTTGTGTAAAGGGAGCATGTCATGGACTTACACTTGTCTTCCTCAATCTTTAAATAAGACTCAGGGTACATTTTGTTCTCCTTTACCCTATTAATAAGTTCTTGAAGCCAATTACAATTCTTTAAGGTTTTGTATGTAATGATATGATGTGTCACATAAAAATCACATCCACTCACACACGATCCTGTACAGCTGAGGCTCTGATCTAAATAAGGTAGTACATCCTTTGGATACTCTATCAATTCTGCTCCTTCAAAACTAATGCTGAGTAAAAAAGGCATGTCTGCCGAAGTGATGACTAAGATATTACAAATAATATTTTGTTTCTTTTGACTCTTCTTGTAGATGTCAGCTTTTACGCCGGATGAAATATAAAGAATTCCACTGGTCTGCTCATACTGCTGTCGCAATGCTTTAATCACCTTCTGCACTTTCTTTTTTTTGTCCTTGGCGTTTTTACCATCAAGTCCAAGCAATGTCTCGTATTGTTCTGGCCATATTTGCAATCCTGTTTTGACTGCAATAAAATGTGGATATCCAGTTTTATTTTATCGTAAATATTCTCACATTAGAAGCTTCAACAAAAAGGTCATGAAAAATAACTGGACTCAACATGTAGTCCTATACATCCCAACAACGTCTTGGTTTCAAATGGATCAGCAGACCAGTTTATTGAGAAACGTAAAGGTACTGCTACTGTCGTAGAAGTACCTGTATTTATCTTTAATAATAATAATAATAATAATAATAATAATAATAATAATAATAATAATAATAATAATAATAATAATAATAATAATAATAATAATAATAATAATAATAATAATAATCTCTATTCACAATGGTCTACGAAAACGCACTCAGTTTACTCACTATTATAATATGCAAAGCCAAAGTATTCTGTAGACTAAGACAAATCTTAATATGTATCAATCATCATTGACAATGCAAAATATTGTACTTAAGTAATTATAAATTATAGATACATTTAACAGACCTAGTTGCAAAGGCAGTGTAATCATATGGCAATTTGCTTAATTATTTTAATATCATATACGCATATAGCCAGAAGCAAGGAAAAAGATTGTATGTCTCATGTTATTGCCGGAGGCACGAAAGATCGATTAGAAGAACCTTTCCATATATTGGTAGACACCCCTGAGGATCATGGGGTATACAGTGGAACCTAAGAGTCACCTACGCTCTTCCCATCCAGGAAGCACATAGAGTGGCCTTCACAGAAGTCTTTCTCAACTTAACAACACTTTTTTGAAAGCAGAAAGAACAAAATCTAACACACCAAGGAGATATGGTGCAACTCAATTTTTGATAAATAGCAGTCCCTAACAGCCAGAGACCCTCGACCAACTGATCCTTCTGGACTGGCATACACGCTCCAGGATGCATTATTTTCGTGGCTTTCACCTCAATCTGATAACTTTTATGAGTCGACCATCAAAAAGCAGGTAAAATATGCTAATCAGACTAAGGGTTTCTACCCAGACACAAAGCAGGACCTTTTGTCCTAAATACTATTTGTTTGCCTGAAAACACCCCACCACACAAGAAAAGTATTCACTGCAATTCAGATGTTATGCCATTAAATCAATAAAGATACTTATTTCTTGCGGTATTAATGCATACACATTTGAAATCGGAGAGTAATAAATTTGTTGGCCCTTTATGATATAATGAGAGCATTCTTCTTATGGAGTCGTGTTTTAAAAATGAATGCATTGGTCCAGCAATATATCCATCATGATATTAGAGCCATAACATGCTCAATTGAATGTTTCATAAAGGCAGAAATGTAATGGCTGTAGAACGTTTTGTGTCTACATGGACCTGCAAAGCATGTATTTGCTGTTTACTCTCTGTCTTAGTTCACAGACAATGGTGGAATTAATAACTTGCTAATCGTAATGTTAAATATGCCAATGCACATACCAGGCCCATTTAAACAAGAAAATTGCTAAATTTAATAACAAAAGATCAATCAAACTTGACTTTTAGTTATGCATTTGTAGTAATTCATTGCAATGTTATCTTTGGCCTGGGGAAGTAGTGGTTTTACATGTTACAAATGTCACCAGTTATCAGTAATAGTTCATGATTTTTTTATTTTTTAAGATGGTCAACACATGAATCTCGAACAAATTAAAACACGTGTGTGAATAATTTGTTTATCGTAATCAAACAGTGCATTGATAAACACCAAAGAGACTAACATATCCAGCAGGCTGCGCTTTATAATTCTATGCACATTACTTACTCTGCATTAACACGGCTATTTTATCATAATCCCTTTATTTAAGGCCCTTGTATATGACCATTTATGATAACATTTACAGGGTTAACTTCAGTGGCATCCAGAGACAAACAAGACACCCATAGATCTAATGATCTGATTACATATATTCAGACAAACAGCACAGAGAGGTTTCTGAGATGCATTGACTCCTGGACCTTGAGAAGGTGGGCTAAGGTCATCCATGTTATGGAATATGAAACATCCACATATAATACACGTGTGTGGTACATTTGATATAATAAGCCTAATTCCTTATCAACATATTGAATTTCGTGTCCGTCACTGAAATATTTAACGACCTCGAAAAAAGGGTAACAAAATGAGACCCTTGGACTAATGTACATAAATTTTGAGTGCAGATTTTATAATTCCATCTGCAATAATGAGTTGGATATGTTTTGAGGCCTGTGACATCAGTTCCAAATAATACCACCAGTGGTACCATCAGAAATCCACATAATGGACTTTTGTTTGTATAAAGTTCTTCTAATTGTATGCGAATATATGTCATCAAGTTCTGACTTAATCATTTTATATTTTGGTTTTCTCAAGGTGTATTCCCACTGTGCCCTTGTGAAAGGAAATATAATCAAAGTCATCCATATTATGTAATACTAAAATTCTACATGTGATCCAAATCTGTGGTACATTTGGTATCATTAGCAGCTGCTTAGTGTTACTGTTTTTCAAAATATTGAATTTAATGTGTTTGTAACGCATTTTGATTTGTATCTATTGTACTACATGTGTATGCAGTGCCACCAAATTTATCCTTAATAGTACATTAATCATTTTGCTGAGTTGGTAATATGTATTTTTTAGTCATTCCCTCCTTTGTAGAATTCTTTTCCTGAGGAGATATGAATGCCCACATTTATTAATATATTGTAGACTGTTGTTACACATTGTACTCTGCCGTATTCATCAAGCCTGAAGAAATACTGTACAGAATTGGAGGAGAGTACTTCTTGTTGTTTGCAAAAATCGAGGTTACATACATGCATTCATACATATATACATACATACATACATACATACATACATACATACATACATACATACATACATACAGAGGAATACCCCACCCCCCCTCCACTGATTAGGTGCTGCAATAGGTGAAGAAAAGAGTAAGTGTACCCTCTATCATATCATCAGCTCCATTCATGGTGAAGACAGCATAGTCGGCATTTGGCATCTCTATTCGCCTGTATTTGTCCATTTCGCCAGCACAAAATCCTGGTATTTTTTTTACTGTAAAAGTAGTTAAAATCGCTGATAAGTAACCGACAATAGAATGCTTACCAGAAACGGACCTGTCATATATTAGTTTGATTTTTCTCAGGATTGTTGAAGATGTCAACAGCATGACAGATTTGCTTTAAACATATTCTATTTCCAAAAGCAATTGGTCGAAGGGCATATTGCCTATACGAAGACCTAATGACAGTGTTGAAGACACAGTCTATGTAATATATATATTATATATATATATATATATATATATATATATATATATATATATATATATATATATATATATATATATATATATATATATATATATATATATATATATATATACAAGGAGTCACAGAGTTACTTGATGAGAGGATAGCCTATAATTAAAAGACAAAGTCACTGGAATTGAACAAATTAGATATATTAATGGACACGTAGATAGTATTGATCAGTAGTGACTACACAAAAAATATAACGTGTTAAAATTTCCTACAGCATTTTGCTAACAAACAAACACCTTCTTTGTAATTGAGTGTAAATATGTGTGTGTGAGTGTGTGTGTTTGTGTGTATTGTTTTGTTTTTATTTTGCTTTGGAGTTTTTATTTAACTTTGCTTGGTTTGTTTTGCATTTGCTGAGTCGTATGAGGGCCCGATTATTTAACGCTATGTTTTAGTGCTTAATCTATACCAACTGTTGTGACTTTGATGTGGCTGTACAAGATATCATTAGCTCTACAAGCTATTGAAATGGACTGAAAAGTGTCTATTAGTATATTGATATTAGTTCTTCTAATTTGTCATCAGCAGGATCGCACTTAACAGAATAGAATGTAATGTAATGCAATAGTTCAGGGTTTCTTACCTGCTACTGGATGTGGTAGCATCAGTTCAACATTTCATTACCATAGATCTCGAGCTCCTTCTAGTTGTATTACCGCAATAATACCTTATTACCAAGTACATTTCCCTAGCTAAGATATCAATGAATTTGACCATTGCTACATCCCTATGGTTCCTCACTGTGGTATCGTCTAAATGATATTTCGTGACATTGCAAGATGTCTTTATTTGCTACACGCTATTCTTTCAACACCTTACCACATTACCTCGGTACTAGATTTTGCTAGCTGCTACCAGTTAAAAAACAGCATCAATTAATTTTTATCATTTCTCAGTGTCTTAAACTTTGCAACAACGCTTGCTGTGGCAAGCAGAATTATGTGGCTTCTTCTTGTTGGCAAAAATAATATCAATGCTGAAATGTGTTAAAAAATAGATTTAGCAAAAATTAAATGTTAGTTCTGAATGTTTTGAAAAATATATAAAATGAAAGTACCTGCCAGCAGCTGTTGGATCTTTTCCATCCTGTCTTTGACTTCCGTATGCCATAATTGTACAGGCTTGCCATCCATATTCAGCACAAAACATTTGTATTTGTCAGCTATTTTTATCATTTCTTCGATTAGTTCTTCTTTTGATTCAGGGTAGACTACTTGCCCTTGCAAGAGTTTGCTGAAGACAGGAGGAACTAGCAATGGGGTCCTTGCAGGTTTTACATGCAGGTAGAATGTCTTCTCATTTGCACAGTTTTTGCAAAATTCAAAGAGTTCGTCACATCTTTCACCAATCAGCTGCTTCAGCATGAGAAGTACTTCCTTCTTCCACTTGTCGAACTTTTCGGCAGTGACATCCTGATACTGTGCATTTTTTAGCTGGATGTATCCTTTGACCTTTGAGCTTGCGATAGCACCTGCCAGAGTCACAACTTCTTCCATTTCCATCTGTACTGATTGCCCCTCGATATGCACAAGAATTGGTCCCACATTATACGCAGCCTTGGTTGGTGGCCATGGTTCAAACCGCTCTGGATGCAACCATTTATGATGCAATAGATTACAAACTATGCACAGACACTACGATACATTTTTTCAGAACTCAGAACAGTTATTTTCAATATAATATAAAATGGTTTATATGAACTTCAACGTGGGTAATGACAAAGTGGTAATTAAACAATAGCCAAGAACTCGTACTTAAACTAAATGGTATTAGGATGGCCTTGGCTAAGGATTCTATGATCCGCTATCGCCAAGGCTACCTTTCGGTAAAATTATAGTTAGCAACAACTGGCAAAAATAGTAGGAACAGAGATTAGAAGCTTAAATATACAGGGTAAATATAAAGTCACTTAATTACCACAAACATAACAGTGTGCAACTGTACAAGTGTCTTTATATTGCTTCACGAAGAAAAGCTTTATTGTGTTGCACAAACATAACAGTGTGCAACTGTACAAGTGTCTTTATATTGCTTCACGAAGAAAGGCTTTATTGTGTTCCCACGTCATATGCTGCACTTTAGAGTGGTCGTGACTCACACTGGTATCGATGCCAGTATCGATAATGTTAGAAAGAGAATCCGCTCCAATAATGTACTTTCTCTGCCCATATAGACCATGATAAAAAATTACATTAGCATAAAAATATATTCAATATTAACAGGGTCATTCCGTGTCAACTCAGGCAAAGACCCCAGCTCACCCATCTCAGATTTTCTTTAAACTACACGCAAGTGCAAGCTAACTATTATAAAGAGAATGTGCCGAATATTAGGCCTTTTTGACCATTTGTTCATGATATAAAACTGCTGGGGAAGGGGAGGGGTCAACAACAAGAAAAACGCCTACAATTTGTGCCAGTTTTGAAGCTGCATTTTAGTAAAAGTATTAAAGCCACATCCATTATTTTTTTCTGTAATTGTTCTCCTAAATACAGAAAAATACAAATGTATTGTAAGGTATGGTAGGGGACAGCTTTTATTTTTCATGGTGGTCTAGATATTGCGCAAAAAAAAAAATCGCCATTGAGAATTTTCAGATTTTTTTCACGTATCTCACCCATTTATGCACTTGCTACAATGATTAAAAGTTGTATATGTGATATTGGACTAGGATACTTGTATTTTAAATAAAGAAATGACGTAATAAATATTATACAACATATCCAAAAAAATGTTGGAGTCCTTTTTCCTTCTAATAAAATTAAAGCAGTAAATTTGAGCAAAAATGAGCCATTCATTGCAGTCTTTTTACTACCATATATCCCCCACCCCCGTATTTCACCTGCTCGCTTGAAAAATACGTAGAAAAACAATATAATTAAGAAGAGGATGAATGAGAAAACAACAGTGCAGCACAAATTAAATTTTAATTATACCACCCTAGAACAGGAAGCGCTCATCCGAAGTTCGCTATGGCCAAATCTAGTTGAGTAAAATATTTTTCTATGCTATAAATTGTCTCAGCTGAAACCTGTTACTGATGTCAGCTTGTAATAATTTGGCACTTTAAAGGTTAAATATCAGTAAAATATCTCTAACGAAATGCACATTTTCCTTCAAAATCATTGCTAAAATTTGGTAAGAAGGAAACAAGACACCATCATGGTTTTTGGATATGTTGTGTATATGGCCTTGTCCCACTATAAACCATAGCTTAGTGCTGGTGCTGTTTGTCAGGACTCAGTTATACCCTGGTAAGAGGGTTCCCCGTTAACAAAAAGAAAAAAAAAATAATAAAAAAATAACGGTGACCCCTGCCCCTCCCCAAGGGCCATAAATTTAACACCATAAGGACAACTAGTTTTTTCTCTAAAGCTATGTTGTAAATGCAGCGTTTGTGTCTTATGAGCCAAGTTAATCTCTTTGTTTGCTCAATATCACAAAACATTGTCATTTCTAATTATTATCTTTGTTCCTTGAAACCAGTCAGTGCAATTCAAAGAACTTTCACTATATCTTTATATATATATATATATATATATATATATATATATATATATATATATATATATATATATATTATATATATATATATATACATATACATATATATGTATATATGTATTTGGTCGTAAAGAAATTAATTATTTCTTGTCATTTTCAAGGTATTCTACACTTTATGGCTGGCATGTAAAATGTATAATTTTTGTCTATGATTACCACTCTCTGCCCTAAGAAGAATACATTTTATGAAAAACAAACCAGAAAACATCATACCATACATATTGGTATAATGTACTTTGGTATGATATAGCATGGTTGGTTGCAACAAAACAAATGGGGAAATAAAAAAAAGCCTGATTTTCAACTTTAGCACACACTGGGTTATTTTGGAAAGCTATACACAAATATCGCAACTAAAACACCACATTTTACATTCAATTTAACAAGGCAGTTAAAATTACGCTCATGGTCGTATGTTAACTAGCTGTATGCGCAGAATATTGACAAATTTGCCCAAAATTTTCCTCCTGAACTTTTATTTTTATAGTAATTTAGGTACATTTTCACCTAACAATTGCCATTCATACCATACAATAACATGGAAAATATTAATCAATGTTTCGAACACCAGATGCAACGATATTATGAATGGAGGTTGAAATCTATGTGGGTCTTCAACAAAATAATAAAATGCGGGATCTTTGGTGGTATTCTACAGACAAGTCGCGTTTGGGATGTTGGACACAAAAGCTGCAACGTGGGCATCACCTACAAACAAAAAAGTCCTTATATTCTAAATGGTACCAATTTTAATTTGTTATAACTTTGGGGTGCCCCCTTATTTAAGGCCCTTATTTCCTGTTTCAGCAGCTGCACTATCATGGTACCTTAATATTAGATTTTAGCATTTGATTTCTAGGCTGCAACAATTTTCGTCAACATATCATCATGTATGTATATGTCCCTCATATACATATTCTAAATTAATGTTCATGTTTAATACCTTATTGTCACAGCCATCTCCTGAGCTGAACACATCTAACTGTAGTATTGATGTAAACCTCATCACTTTATCTCTCCAGTTCCTGCTCTATGTGGAATTAACATATCAATTTGTCACCATTACATCTCTCCAGGTGCCCTTGGTGCTGGAGCCATAAATACAGCAAGTCATTACTAGACTTCTGCAGCTTCAATCAACTGTGGTATACCAAGGACAAGAATTGCATAGCAATCGTATTTTTGTGTTTTTGTCCAAAACTACTTCCCAGTAGTCATTACCCTATTCCGTAGTCCGAACTCTTTACTCTCCATAAGCTAACCTAGTATCCCCAGACAAAATAATAGGGAAAAAACTCAACACACTTACCGCACCTCCTCATTATGACATATATACCTAGTTTGACTGACCCCATTTACAAGTGAGATCAAATTTATTTGACACCACCTTTTTCCTTCTGCAGCCAGACTGCAGAAATTGCTACCACTCTAAATCATGAACATCATGTCATGAATAAGGTCCAAATTGACAAGAGATCCTTTTCGGGACGTGAAACATAATGTACCTTTAAACGTAGATCAGTGCCCAATTGTGTGTGGGCCACAGTCAGCTGAAGGACCATAATTATAACACTGGGATTATAGACTCATGACTGTTCTTGTAGCCAAGGTACAGCAGATACTTGGCATTTGGTATTTGACATCTTTGTACACACACACACACACACACACACTTACCGCACCAAATACCAAATGCCAAGTATATATATGCATATATACTTGGCATTTGGTATTTGTCACCCTTGGTATATTACACAGAGCAGCATCCTTCCTGCTGTGTTTGTTAATTAAGCCCTGTTTAATATTGATACTGTTTTCGCTTGACAGTAATAAATTCATACCCGTATTTCTTGCTGTTCAACATTTGATGCATTTTTTTTAATTTAGTGCTTTGCCATGTTTGCTCTGTGCTTTAACGGCCTTGTTTCATCATGATTCACACCCTGTCTGCCTGCTTTGTCCTCTGAATGTTCTTTCCCAAATTTTGTATCCAAGCAAGGTCAACATGCTTGGATGGTGGTGTCTGGTTTGTGCTGTCCATTACTTGTTTTCATCCAGAATAAATTTGTAAAGAATGATGTCCTGCTATCCGGTTGCGATCCAAAAAATACGTTTAAATCGTCACCAAAATGGTTACAACTCAAAAACAAAAAAAAACAAAAAAAAAAAGCTTCATTTTTACAGTAAAAAAATGGTATTATAAATTTCATAAATATGTTGTCGTACCAAGAAGTCATGTGAAGATTGGCTAAATATAATTTTTAATCACATATGAGAACACACTCTAAAGGTTTGATCGAAAGAATTGCAGTATTAATACTTTAGCCTCCGATGAAATGAAAATCAACTGCATATTTTGGTCATAACCTTGCAGTACTCACCTGTAGCGGTAGTCAATGTAGACTGTGAAATCACTTTGCCACTTTCAATGCCCATGATCCGTATCTTGTAGGACGTGGCTGGTCTCAAGTTGCAGAATGTGTGCATTTTTGTTTCTTTCTGGAAACGTCTAATTCTAATTTCACCCTGATTATCAGAAAGTGTCAACTCGAAGTTGTCAACATCTTCTGCATTTGGCTTTTCCCAGATAACCTCCACAGATGTGTCCGTGATGCATTTGTCTTTGAGCTGTAGTCTTCCTGACCCTAAAGCAACCAGTGGTGGTGTTAAGTTCTTCTGCCCACAGTTTTAACCAGAGCAGTGTTTCTACTGCAGTGACAATTGATATGGTCTTGTTTCTGTCTGATTTCTGGGACATGTTTCAATGTATAAGCTGTAAATTAGTTATTTAGTCATTACAGTTTTCTATAAAGTAACATTTTAAAATCAATATAAACAACAAAATATGCACTAGCAATGACAAATCATTCTATCATTACTGCACTGAACCTTTATTCTGGATCATTTGTATCTATTGCGCTACTTTGGCCAGTTATTTACTGTCTGGTACATTTTAGATGTGAATTTAATCTAATATGGCTCAGTTAAAAAGGGCTAAGAGAAAAAAATATCGTATCGAGTTTTAAATGAGTGTGTAATCTAATGTAAGTCTAGGCTGGAAAAATTACATGTGTGAATACCGTGGTCCCTATCCTTATGGCCAGATCATAAAACGAAACAAGACCGGAGAAGAAACCAAAACAAACCAACAAGCAAACAAACAAAGACAAAACAAAAGAATCCATTGTCTGTTAGTGGTGAAGTTAAGAGGATACTCAAACTTGCCTCTCTATGCTCAACCTGGTCAATACCTATGTCCAAAAACTTCAAACAATTCCATTTTGTTTGCTCTAACATGTTAAAATATAAAGATTGTTCATTGTACCTTAAAATTAACGACATTGACTCTACTGTTTTTAATCATTTCAAGTTTACAAAGCTAGAGTCATATGCTAGCTGGTACATCTGTGAGCCTATAGTCCTTATTTGAACTCGCTTTCATCGCAATATGAGATCTTATTCATATGTTTGGGATGAACTGAATAAATACATAATAGAGATAAACGACACCCAACAAGAAGACAAAAAAGGTAAGTAAATAAATGAATAAATAAAATATAATAATTTGATCCTTTACTGGTGGGTATTTTGAAAGCAATCAATACAGTCACAGATATGGGGTTAGTTATGATCATAATAATATCAAGATGGATGATATAACAACTGCAATAATCATTTTGAATTGCATGGAAACACGACATCCCCCAAAAGCTTTGCACAACACAGGTATGATGCTTTAAGGTATGTAGGCCTACAGTGACACTCATCAATATGAATTTAGCAAAGTGCAATTGGGACGCATGTTGAATGAATCCTATTAATCATTCAAGGCAATGTTTTTCTTTGTAAAATACAATTCATTGAAGCCATATTACTTTCATGCAGATGCATAATCAATGACTCGCAAAAGGCGGGAACGTATCTTCTCTCAAGTTAATTGAGCACAAATAACAATTTTGGAATTATCAAGCCAGCATTTGTAGACGTGCCTCATCTTATAATCTTTGTCATCGATATTTTCATTTAGGAAGCATAGATTTTCGTGTTCAGTACCCAAGGAGGACATACAATATTTATTAATTTTTTTGTAGCATTGAACCATGTACGTATTCATGTGCATGTCACTGGGCTTATCTTTAGCGCCCATATATCCTCATTTAACTTGTTTGACACAGGTATTTTCTTGAATTTGCAGAAGCCAGGTTTTGCCACTGTGACATATACTGATGACACGATTATGAAGAACAATAACATTTTATTATGTGCCACCACGTAAAACTGCCCAAATGGTCAGATAAAACTGCACTGCAGCATGTATTAGAAAAATGGAAAGTTGTGCTAATAGTCTGAATAATGTTATGAGTGAAAAATGGTTTTGGTATAAAGAACAAAGCCCATAGCTGATGTCCAGTTTCATCTGCAGAAGCAAAAATGGTTCTACATATCGTGCATTCAAAGCATTCTTTTGCGATATACAATGCATTTTTAATAGAAAAAAGTTTTTCTAAAAACACTCTTGATTATTTTGGAACATGTGGCATTGACCATTCTGCATGCTTATTAAACTACCAATATATGTATATACATTTATTTATATTTGCACATAATTTTATTTGTGTCTTTTTGTTCAGTATCACTCCTTGTAATCATCACCCTTTTCTGCAGCCCAAACTCTTTACTCTCCATGGGTTAAACTGTCACTGTCAAACATACACATGAAGTACTAAATTTCATATTGCAGACATTCCTCTGCAGAATTTTGAGATAGGCTGTTTTAGCCCACATTAATGATAGGGTATGCAGCAGGTAACTACTCAGAACATGTTTCAGAGCCTATACCCATACATTTCTCTCTGGGTAGGGGCCTCCTGTCTAAGCTTAATATCCAGCAAAGACATTATGAAAAAAAATATATAACTGTCAAACCAAACATCATTACTACATATGCATAATACAAGTCCAAATACGAACAATTTGACTTACACTGAACCAGTATGTGCCCTTTCTAGCTGGATACCATATCTTAGTTAAACAACTTGCCAGTGTAAAATTGAAGCAGAAACAAACTGGGGCATTGTATGCAGTCCCAGTGATTATAAAATAAGCAGTTGTAGCTAGACCAACTGTACAAAACGATGAGAACCCTAAAACGTACAGCAAAACTAGGCATCCTGCACCAGAAATGAAGAAAAAACAACAACAAAACAAAAACATGACACCTACTACGCACTTTGAAATCCTCCAAACAATAAAGCTCTATTTGCTTCTAACACTGAGTCAATGTTTCACCATAGTGGGTCAGGTTTCTGACGTATGATTAACAACGGTCAAATTTGATTTTTTTTTTTTTTTTTTTTTGACATTTAGCGTGTACTTGGCCATGTCAAAAAATAATGAAAGTCATGAGCATTGAAGTAAAAAACAAGTCATCAAAACATAATTTTCTTAAACATATTGTAAGTAACATTAGGCAAACTTGTAACTGACAAGTCAGAAGAACCAAAACTTGATGGGCCTACCAAGTTTTTTTTTTTTTTTTTTTTTTTTTTTTTTTTTATAATTTTCGCAGAAGTAATAAAATTTGTGCTGTGAGTGGTTGGGCCTGTACAGTTTGGAAACACCATAGTCTGTTGTTAATGAATTATATTTTAAAGGTAGAGACGACCGGTTTTAAACAAACAGTTGCTTATTATGGGTGACTGCCTTTCTCGAGTCAGGAGTGAAATTTGTTTCTTCACATTGGTATTACAAGATGAATGTTGCCGCTTGAGAATCTCTTTGCTGACATTGTTGGGTTTGGAATGTGTGAATATGTGTCATGTTTTTCTGTACTAGTAGGTGGCCACGAGTTACTAAGCCCCCCCCCCCCGCCCCCCACGGGGGTGGGGAGGAGTTTACCTGGCACAAAACATGAAAGAATAAAATGTCCCAAAGTGAATATTTAAACGAGATGATGCCAAATATAGAATTATGTAGCAAAGGTCGCAAGTCTAAAATCGGTTAAATTATCCCGGCCAAACTTTCCAACAATCTTTGGGTATTGGCAGCAACATCTGTAGGGCAAGTCGGAAAAGATTGATTTTTTTTTAAGGTAAAGAAAAAGCAACCGAAATATAATTTTTCTTAACCATGTATCAAGTGCAATAAGGCAACCTTAGAAGAGTCGTTGCAAGCTGCCTGCTACCTTTATAGCCCCTGGGGTCTGACCTGGCTGAACAGAAGCAAAGATAAAATGCCTGAAATGTGAATATTAAACACATGATGCCAAAAATAAAATCAAATAGCAAAACAGGCAATTCTAAAACCTCTAATGTTATTGAAGCCAAACTTTCGCACCATCTCTGAAGATTTATAGCAAACTTTTATGTAATATTTTATCAAAAATACACCATTAAATCCTCTTTACTCAAGTCTATTGTGAATAAACTTGGCTTCACATGCAAAGTCCTGAAATTTAGAACAAATACGACCAAATCACAAAATCTGTGACAAAAATGTATTATATCCCATACCTTCTGAACTGTTGCTGTCCAGAAAAAGTTAGTTAACTGCTTCAAAGTTAAACTCATCTATTTTGCTGTAGACTTTAATGCAAACCCTGTCATTAGTGACTTAAATATCAAAATCCAGAAACACCTCGGTGAAACATCGGAATTCTTTCTTTCCAAAGGGATTTCAGTTGGGTAAATTTCGTTAATAATTTGAATGATTTTTTTTCATTTACGCAAACAATGTCATCAATATACCTTACATTGTTCGATAATTTTGTAGTCGTTTGGAAGTCATTGTTTACAATTTGATCCATATACTTGACTTAGAGCAAGGTTAAATATAAATCTGCAAGTAACGGGCAGCAGTTGCTTTCCATTGAAATGCCTTTAATATGTTGAAAAACCAATGGTCCACAATATACAAAGGTATTATCTAAAGGAAATTTCAGAGCATCTATCTAAGTTTCACAAGAGTAGGATTTGTATCGTTAGTGTAATTTATAATTTTACAATCCTCTCAAGTCTGAAATATTGTTTATAGCAAATGCATTTTTTCAAAACATTCAGATAATTATTTTTTTGCAGATGATCCCCCAAATTATTACCTACCTTATCAATGTTAGTGATTACAAATCTTTTTTTGTAGTTCTTTGACTGCATTTGAAACTTTAGACTACTTTAAGTTTGCCATGTTGAAAACTCCTCATTTGGTATTTGTAGAGATTTTTTTCTGAAGACTCTTTCCAAGTTTGATAACTATCCTTCAAATGTCTGAGATTTATTTTCTTTCTTTGCCAATTCCATACAGTGGGAATCAAATGCATTGCATGGATCCTGAAGTGTACTGTGAAAGTTCAATTGAGGACAAATTTTGTACCTTTTCATCAATTATTTGACAACTGAAATGTGTATTACATCTAAATTACCTGCAAATAGATGTTGTTGGTATGCATCAACAAAATTGGTATATTAAGTGTTAGACATACAGTCACAGAATTTTGATTCGCTGTGATATCCTCAAGAGTAATTGAAGCCAGAAATTTCTTTTAATTCATGATACTTTGTTCAATAATATTGCCTTATGTATAGGAAATAATGTTGTGATCTTTTATTTTGCATTCATTGGAAATCATGTTGCAAACAAACTTCATTTTGAAACGGGACTGAATGCTCAGTGAATTAAAACTTTTGTGTTTGGAAAGATTGCTGCAAAACATTTGATCAAGTTTTTGCTTCTTCGAATTTGGTTTCCGAATAATTGTTGTTACAAACATACATAATGTCGCCAAACTTCTGTGGAAATGTGAGTTCAATATAAGTAAGTCCCAAACATTCATTGATTCATTATTCATCTGGCTATATCTCGAAACGAGAGTGCTCAAAGAGATATATGTAATTGGTCAATACCTTTAGATAAAGCTTGTAATAATTTTCTTGTGTTAACATAACTATATTGGTTTCATAAATTTGACTCTACATAATCAACAGTTTGGATCCGACAATCTAAATGTGAATTGTCGTAAGTGCTGAAATGGTTACACAAAAAAGTTTCTAATTTGTATTTTTTTAGTTGTAGTTTTGTGTCCACTAAATCTCTTTTTATTGATGAAGTAGTTAAGGCCCGCATATTGTCATTTTCATTTGATGCAGGATACCAAATAAATGATATTGGAAGATGCACAAGATAACATCGCATTCTCTGATTGGGGGTTTCTCAACTTGATTTGTTTGTTAGTAACGTCACTCTGAAATTCCTTGTTCTTTATGAAATTCAATATACAGAATTGACAGTTACAATTTCTGTCAAAATTTATGATTTGTTTTTTGATTTATAAGTAATTTAGAGAGGCCATCTCCTCATTTATCTATTATCATGTGCCAAAACATTATCCTAATTCATCATTAATGCGTCACTGAGTTGCTACATTTAAAATCACAATGACAATAACCATAAAAGTTCCATAAAGTTTATTATTCTCATGTCAGTTACATATGCATAATGGGGTAATGACTAGTAGGATGTGGTTCTGGACAAAGGACACAAATACAAATATAAAAATGAAAATTGACTTACAAAACAAATTTGGATCTTCGTTTAAGATTTCCGCGGCACCAGTTTCTCCTTCATGGTCTTTTAAAATTGAAAAGAATTTTTTAATTTCACTTGTGGATCGTTTCTCCATTGTATCAAGCAAGACACCTGCTCTCTCCGACTTTATTCCTTGCATTCGCTGTAAACACATAAATTGTCTTTATATGGCTAAAAATTAGCTTGTATGCAGTAGTCATAAAAGGGTGTAAGCGTTACTGCCACATGCAAATCTCCTGCTCAATGCGCAGATAAAGATTTCGTGGTCTAATTGTGTTCGCTTTTAAGTTCTTGCTGTATCGTGGCTCCCAATGGGATCTTATATATTTTGTGCTATTTAGTTATAATATGTGTCGGCATCCTATTAGTGTAGCAAATGACATCAAATTGATTCCACTTCACATAGAATGTATTTTTTTTTTTGCAAGGACAATTAAAAATAAAATCAAAATCCGGATTTGTGAACTATAATCTTTAATACCTCACGTAACCAGTATTTACGAGGTGGCCAAGAGAGCTTTTCGCAAGACAAACATTTTCTCTGACTCAAATAAAAAAAAGGAAAACAATGTGAAATAGCCACGTTTGCTAGCCACAGCAACATCTATTTTCCAGCATGGAATGGGTCCTCCGAGGACAGAAAGTTTAAATTTCCAATCTAAATTATTTTCGTATTTATACAAAAATTCTAGAAGAAGTGACAAAATAAATAGATGTATGAATGGGATATCTCTTACCTGTATATTGTCAAGTTGCGCTTTCGCTAAAACGCCTCCTGAAAGCAGTGCGTTGAGAAAATCAGCAGACAGGTCCATGCAGCTTGCAAGACGATATCTTTGGTCCCGTAGGAAGTTTATATAGCGGTTTCTTTCACCCTGATCTGTTAATGAAAATTAATTAGATTACACTGTTCTTGGTGCAATGTAGCAGGAAAAATGCAAGAATATATACACAAATTTTCCTATTGCTGGTTCTGTCATTGATCTGACTGGTGACTATGTGGCAAGCATACAAATGTGGGCACATGCATTTGACATACTCGTCGTGTTGTTCTTTTCTAATATGGTAGAACTGATTAAATCTCAATTATCTGTATGAACGACAGAATTTTTACTTGTCATATTCTCATAAATAAAGTGAACACGTTATAGTGTCCGGTGCTAGTTGTTGACTGTCTATGACCTGTCTCCAAATATAGGCAGCCGTATTGCCATTCATACAATATGATACAGACGGTATCAAGTTTTTCATCTGCACCAACCCATAGGATTTATTTTGTCAAGTCACGAAATTGGATCCCATTTTCAAAAGGCACATTTTCATATCATATTTCTATATACTAAATAGTCGTTACAGAAAATACATGGACTGCTTATGAGTTGTGATTACGACAAAAGTCTCTAAATCTGGAAATGGTCATGACATGGTTCACCAATTTTCTTTAGACACTGCTAAACATTATCTCACACCCTGCAACAATGCGCTTGCTGTTGTATCACACACTTTGAAATGTATGTGTAGGCTAGTTCAATTTATTTGCTAATTGCTGAATATACGTACAGATCGGTTTCAAAAATATTAATATCAAAGTGCACATGAACAAAGGTGAAAATAAAATCTAACTTATATTATGATTTTTACCTCAAGTTTGATATGGAGCTTACCATTATTATTATTATTATTATTATTATTATTATTATTATTATTATTATTATTATTATTATTATTATTATTATTATTATTATTATTATTATTATTATTATTATTTGAATAAGGAAAAGTTCAAAAAAAAAAATCGCAAAGTTCCTATAAATCTTAAAATTTTAGATGCCATTTTTGAAAACTAGCGTCAAGAAATAATACTACAACGTTTCATAAGTCACATAGGTCAATATAAAATTGATGAAAATAATTCGACTTCAGTTACCCTGTAAAAGCTATATATATATATATATATATATATATATATATATATATATATATATATATATATATATATATATATATATATTGTGAAATACAATATATAGTATTTGGGTATTTTCTCTATCTTGGGGTCTCTGTTAGTTCGTTTTTTTTTTTTAATGTTTTTGGTGCCCTGCATATTCCGTTGCACGTCAGGTTCTGTTTGTTAACTTCGGTATCGGTAAACCTCGTTTGTGGTCCGACTTATTACATAAGCACCTTCGAGTGTTGTCGTCCTGTCTTTGTTTGTCTTGGACGCTTATATATAAAGACACCCATTCGCGTTGTCTGGTCTCGTTAATCCCTGGAAGCACACAGTAGACACCCATTTTCCACGCTGTCAATGCGGACATGTATCGGTTGATACTTTATTTATCCTGTTTATTCTGGCCATGCATTCACGGAGAAGGCCACTTGTCTGAGTATTTGCTTGGTGTCGATTTGGACAAGGCTTCATTTATATATTTTTTGTTCGACGTTCTTGAGTTATTGAATTTGGGATTCAGAGTGGTTTCACGCCCATCCTTTACGTTTTATTTTAGCCCCGGGCGTTTGTGCCTTTGCTGCATTCAGTTTGCCCTGGTGTGGATATATACAGCCGAATGTACATTTCCCAGGATATGGAGGCATTGCAGCATTTGTCATTTTTCTCGTGTGTGGAGTCAGCCCATGGAGTTGCACTAAATGTTCCTGTGAGTACACGTTTTTTATGCATTGTGAGTTGCTCTAATGTTTACAGAAAACTGCCGTGTTAGAGTTAACCCCGGGAGTCATCCCGTGGATTTGCACTAAACTTTTGCTGCTGGGTACTTGCGTAGCGTGTTGCCCTATTAAAAGTTTCATATAAAATAGCTTGTAAAACGATGCACATGTTAGCATATTGTTAAATTGCAAATATATACGAAACCCTGCGTATTTTCTCGGTTTATTAAAGTTGCGCGTGTATTTTTCAATTCTTACTATTGTGCCGATTCATGCACATTTAATTTCATGATTAAATTGTATTTGTCACGATATATTTGTAACCAGGCCAGTATATTAGAATCTGGTTATTCTGGTTTATCTTGTCACCAGTTCACAACAGGTGGCGCTGCTGTTATTGGGTGTGGCACATGTGATTCTTGATGCGTGATAGCTTTCATAATGATGATGGCGTAGCTCATTTATTATATGTGGCTTTGATATTTGAAAAGTGTAAATTTACGTGGTGTTTAAATACTTTATGCGGCTTTGTGGTAAAATTATAGATATAATATGTAATTTGTCGCTTTACACCAAAGCATATTTCCGCATTCATGAAATTGTTAATAATGTTCATTGCTAGCTATAATTACGCGTTTCTATTACTGATGCAGATGTAGATTGCTAATTTTTGAATATACTTGCTCTTGAATGTTATGAGATTAATTCGTATATAAGTGGTAATTGTATTTTGTGCATTTTTTTTTTCACAGTAATGCAATGATTACAGAGGAATACAGTGTAAGATTTAACCACGGGGGTTAACCGTTTGTTCTGCGTCATGCAATAGGTCCCGGTTACGAAAAAGGTGTTTTCGGTTTTTTAAGGGTAGACTAACTTATGCCTCCCTACATCGTAGAGATTCTAGGACTACCTGCTGTGCACTTCGTGGTGCATAAAAGTTACAAAAATAGATAATGAAAATAAAAAAAACAACAGGATTTTGACAGTCCTATGTCAAGCTGACATGTAAATACACCCTTGCGCGTTTTTTACGATTTGCCGCAAAGAGGCATGACTATTTGGAAAAAAATCTGGTAGAGACCTTCCCAAAGGACAATGCCACCGAGTTGAAAGGCAAACTAGCTATTTTTTTTTTGAAGATGTCTAAAATGTGAATTAGCATTAGAATGCCCATTGATTTACATGGTAATTAATGAGAAATGTGCATTTACCGACAAGTACCCAAAGTTTCAGGTTGTGGGGAAGAAGTCAATAATAACAAACCAACAAACAAAAAAAAAAAAAAAAAAAAAGAAAGAAACATACAAAATCATACAAAATTACCAAAGAAAATCGGCAGGCCACCTGGTTAACAAATGAGGGACTAGAATTCCGTCGGAGTGTTCTTGTATGAAATCAAAATAGTCGGATAAGCCGTTTCAGAGTAGAATAATGTTTTAAGATTTGCCCCAAAATTTGTCATAAAAAAAAAAAAACACTAATCAAGGGAACATGACCATTTGAACACGGAGACCCAACCAACGGTACATCGGTGCCAAGTCTGAAGTCAATCTAGATGAGGGTTTCGGATAAGTCAAATATTTAAATTAGGATCAGAATACCCATTGTCTTGTGTAATGATCAATATGATAGGTGAATTTATCAATAAGTATCTCAAATGAAAAAAAAAAAATCACTAAAAATCAGGAACCACTGCATTACCACCTATGAACTACTTTGTGGGATCCTTCCATAAGGAACATATCCATCAAGTGCCAGCTTAATTTGAGTAACGGAAACAGAATCAGTCGAGAAATACCCATAAGACACCAAAAATCATGATTTTTTTTTTTTTTTTTTTTTTTTTTTTTTTTTTTTTTTTTTGATGTAGCACCCCCTTGTTTTTTTTTTTTGGTAGATTTCCT
>OZ026623.1:11231701-11246701 GCA_964020975.1 Hermodice carunculata | reverse complement strand
CACAAATCATCAAGCAGTATCCCAGCCGAATCTTGCTACCCATCTGTCCTCGAACATACATGGGAGGTGTTTGGCCATCGAGTCAAAGATGAGCATGATAAACCAACGACCACGTTTAACCAACTGGCAATGTGGCTCACAAGCAAGTGGAACCAAATTAATTCCCCAATGGGGGTTATAGCCAAACTTACAGGTAGCATGCCAAAGAGGTACCAGGTTTAAAAACGCCGAGTGGTGACACTTGCCACTCATGCGTGAGCTTTTAACGAAACGAAAGAGCCCTTCTCTAGACCACCATGTTTTTCTACACATACCACTGTTGACAGAGACGGGCCTTTATCAGTCAGGAGTATAGTTTGATATATCAGGTTGAGGTGCCAGCTGAAATGCGACAATTTATTCCTCATGGTGTTGCACATGGCGTTATTTCGTTATCCACCGAGAATAACTGCATACATACTTTGAAGCGTAACAAATGTCAATAACGCTACCCTAACCAACAGCCTCAAGGCTGTTGGTTAGGGTAGCGCTCAAATCTGGAATATGGGTCACCTTTTCCTGGCATTTACACGGGCTCCTGATGTTCCTCAAATTATGAGGAGCACTGGAAAGGATGACGGGAGAAATGTCGGATACTGCCGAGGTTTATATCATGAAATTGCATTATTATAGCAGGTAAAACTCTTGCTGTGCTAAGTGAAAAAGGGAAGCTATGTGAAAACCAAGAGGGCATAAATGGTAATGACAATGCTGAAATTAATTGATTAATTTTTTTTTTTGATTCATTCATTCTATCATTTATTTATTGAGTGAAGGTGTCATTTTTTCAGACTTACTTTTGGTATCATGTGTCGGGTATCTTTCACCGAAGTGTACACAACATAGATGTGTTTCATGCTACTGAATTTCCTGTGCTGGTTTCTAACACTCGAATGTGTGAGTGAAGCAATTTAATACTATTGTTTTGTATCACATTCTTTGCAGCTCATGCACCGGCTAGCTCATGTTCCCTCCGTTTGGCAATGTGTCTTATTGTGGCATGTTATTTACCACAAAATCACGTTAAGTGACCATGCCGTGGTTTTGTCTGCCATCTCTTCTGCTTGCAGGTAAGTTTTGATTTGGTCAAGTCAGGAGGTCAAATGTTTAAAGAAATGAACATAGATATTATCTTGCATCCTTTCCATATCGTCCTGAAATATACATGAATGCGTACTAAAATTTTAGAAAAATATATATTCGTACATTAAGAGAAGGTGCACACTTAAAGGTTACAAATATGTCTGACCAGTTCGCTAAGTAGCTGTGGCATTCACCTGCCATGATACGGGCGAATTGTTAGATTCTCCACGAGTGTTAGTTAGTACTGTATAATATTAATAAAGTCTACTTGATCTCAACAGATGTAAACCACTATTATGTGAATCTCAATTCCTGTTAAGAGGAGATATTTATGACTTGTTACACATTTTATTTTTCCAGGTCGTTAGTTTTGCAACGCCAGCACATTTGCCCTAATTGATAAAGAGATCTGAAATGCCTCCTGTTAAACAGAATAATCTCCGGGAGTCCCCAGAAGTGCGTAACTGCAATTTAAAAGGAATGATCACACTATTTTTGAAAAGGAAACTTGATTTTAAGATTTTACAATTTAACTGGAATGCATTAATTAAATAAATGCCAGAATATTAAAGAGAAATACAAATATATATATATATATATATATATATATATATATATATATATATATATATATATATATATATATATATATATATATATATATATATATATATATATATATATATATATGAATCACGGGAACACAGTAATATCACCCAGTGAAACAACTGTTTTTAACCCATCCACAAAATGCATTTAAACCAAGCTTCAGAACAATTTGAGTAAAGCGCTTGCGAAATAAACAGCAACAGCACAAGCTTCATTGAAAAAAGTGATAAAATTGCAGTTCCACCTGCTTAGTAAATCTAGGTGTTGTGGTCTCCAAAGTATCCCTCGGAAATTTAAAGCAATTTGCCAGGCAAGTGTGGAAATTAAAAAAAAACGTCCAAATGAATTAAAAACTAATAAAATACAGCAATATTGCCGGAGCATGTCTATTGTAAAAATTTGGCTGAGACCGTCCCAAGATAAATCATCACTAAGTTTGAAGTGGATTTGGCTCAACCTTTTTGAGAAGTCAAATATGTGAACTGTGACGAACGACAGCTGGAAGGACAGACAAGCAGACAGATGATGGACCATTTACAAGTCAGCTAAGCTAAGTTAGCAAACAAATAAAAACAAAAACACACAAATTCACAAAATTTCAATTCACACAGGTTGGTAGTGACCCCCCCCCCCAAAAAAAAAAAAAAAAAAAAAAAAATTCCTGCAATGTTCCGACTAAATCAGTGATTGTAGTATGTTTAGCTCCTGACAAATTTAGCATGGTCCCATACCTTTTTCTTTTTTATTTCATGTGTGTGCTCACAGAACGGGACGCCAATAAAATCTTTGTAACATTTGAGTACATTTATCACACCTTTTCGATAAATAATTCATTGGCTATGTTGTACTGGAGACTGTTTTCGCCCACCCTTACTTGCAATAGATGTACACTGTGTTCATAATGTTCTTCATTCATAAAGATAACAAACCGATGCAGGCCTGCTTGCCTCTTCTGCGATAAAAACTAATCTAACTGAAAAGACAGGAGAACCAAAATGGGACCAGCTCACCATCTCTCCTCTTTTTTATATATCTATGCATTTTATTTTCTTTGGCGCTGGTGATGAAATTTGGGTTAAATGCAAATGGGCTTAGGTGTTAAGGAAAAAACTAAGTTCTGTGGTTACTGAAGGGAATTTCAAATGTTAAGAAGACCCGTTAAACACCACCAGTTACCTTTTAGGGTAACTGTCTAATGTCAGGAGTGAAGTTTGTTTCTTCACATCAATCATGTCAAGGCGTGAGACATTTTGGCTGCAAACTGATCTTTTCACATCGCCAGTAATTGAAATAAGTAGAAAACAAGCTCTCACTCAACCTTAACTTGTTCTTGAACACAAATAATACCCAAGCAAAAATAAAAGGAACTTGCGGCGTTTCATGTTGTGGTTCAGCTATACCTTTGTTCTTTTTTCCCTTTTCTTGTGAGGGAACACTGGGAATTTTATTAGACCATTTTGTTATACGAGTGATTGCTGCTTTCTTATCAGTGCTCAAATGCCACAATGTAAGGGCACATATTGTAGCAGCAAACTGGTCTACCATATGTTGGAAACATCATAATTGGATATAAATATATATATATATATATATATATATATGTATATATATATATATATATATATATATATATATATATATATATATATATATATATATATATATATATGTATATATATATACACATATATATATATATATATATATATATATATATATATATATATATATATATATATATATATATATATATATATATATATATATATCATAGAGCCTTTACCCAACATCTGCATAACATTAGCCCTTCCCTTGGGTAACAGAGAATCCATCACAGGATGTGATCAAGAAGGTTTTCCTCACGAATAGGCAGATCGGAAACGTTTTGTTCAGCAACCTTACAGAACACTTCCAAATTTGCCATCTTGTAGCAAACTTTTATCATCAAGCTGACATGAGATGGATTTTCACACCCATGCTTTTAAAATTCAATGGTCAAGAACACTATCCATAAACATGTCACCATGTTCAATGGGAGCACAGATATTTAATATATAATTTAAGCAAGTCATCCATTAATGGCAGAGTTACTAAGGTCAGACTTGTTCAAGTAGTCCTACACCATAATGGGGATGTAAGGGTTGGGCGCGGTTTGGAATATGTAAGCCAATGTGTGAGTGGTCACAAATATATGTGGCAGAGGAAATGAATTGGCCGATATATTGCTGCCAGTGGTTTCCGTCATAGCGCCAGTGAACGAGAAGACATCAGGTTTAATCCTGAAGCATAGAGAAAGCACCGGCACCAGCATGAAGCAAACCCCTAAGGTTTACGTGCTATACAAAAACATCAAAAGGTGAAGGGCAATGTACTGAGGATGATATCCACATGCATTTTTTTGGGGGGGGGGGGGGGGGGGTGCCGAAGTTGTGTTTGTGATCTACATATGTAAAATAAGCGTGACAGTTCCTCAGATTAACAAAAGTAATGTACATTGTTTTATGTATAATAGTACTCTTAAATGCAGCATGATGATTATTCTTGAAAACTATAAACAGAAACCTTTTACTGATAAAGAATCCACTGACACTGCATCTTTTCGATAATCCAAACCAAATTTTAAAGGAGTCGATTAACTTCCAATCATTTTAAATATATTGCATTTTGTATTGGATGTATGATTTAAAACATATCAGAGTCAGCCACCTTTGAATTTTTATCAAATGACGGCACTAAACTTTCACAGTTCAAATACATTCAAAAATGGTTTCAGCGGCCTTTGTGTGGCATGGTTTCCTCATTCGATGAGGTCTGATGGCGAAATAGAGTGATACAGATGGAAAAAGATAGATAGTGCATGTCAATATGGCAGTCTGCTAGACTAAATTAGGAAATATGGGATTTTTTTTTTGTATAAATTCATAATGACATCTTACATCCTCTAGTTCTGTGATTGAGTCCAGAATCTGTTGATCTATTGTGTGTGACCCCAAGTATTTGAATTAAAACACGTGTCCTTTTTATTTCAATTCTTTTGAATTGTTTTTATATATATCATCCGAAAGGGAGCCTCATGACATGTAGATAATATCAATCACAATAATACCAGAAGCACCTTTTTTTTTCTAGGCTCAATTGTTGCTCATTATGTATTCTCTATTATGGGCTGTCAGGCAGCAATAAAACCTGCTGAAATGAATGAATTATCTGCACCATGAGGAGTAAGTCACCTAGGGGTGGGTCAGCGTATAGCCCTGGCTGACTGGTGTGAACAATACCTGTACTATGTGAATGCAAACCTGCTCAGAGTTGTCGAATGGTTCCAGCAACATCCTGGATTGATCTTAGAGCAGCCATACTGGTTCACATACTGCATAGCCTGCCTAATCTCTTGATTTGTCCTCCTCTGAACATTTATGGGATGAGCCATGAGCATTGGATAAAATGAATCGTTGGAATGTGTCATGCTTCACATTTCTTGGGTTGGCTTATGACAAAGAGACCCACGTGACTGTGTTTACAAAACGTTTTCAAAGGAGTCTGCTGAGTCAAATGGATGGACAATGTTTACATACGTATCACTTGAGGTCATTGTAAACCCTTTCGGATCTGCTATGTCTTACAAAGTAAGTTTAAACATTTCAGTTAATTATATTGTACATGTAAACAGAACAGAACATTAACAATAATCAATAAAACAAGCCAGACATGAAAGTCTTGCCGTATGTAAGAAGGTACCGATAACAATGTATGTATTTGAAAATGTGAGTTGAATGCACCAGGCTAAAGTGAGTATGCAATAGAATGTGGGAAAGAGACTTTTAAGTGGGGGTCTCTCATCCAACGAACAGTCATTTAAAGCATGTTCTTGAATGTATGTGTACAGCATGGCAGCTATTGGCTGAATGACAGACAGTTACAGTACTGATGTCTACAGGTTCTGTACCCATGAATAACAGATGTCTCTAATAGATAGAATTAATTATTTTAGGTATCTACTGTACTTCTGATTCCCTCCAGTATATGTATGATACCTGAACTATATTTCAAACAACAGTGGTACCATTCATAGCCCAGACTACGTGTGTATGATCTCTGGCTTACCAGTGCCTTGCGTATCTTTCTATCTCAATTAACATTTTAGGATGACGTGAAATAAACTTGGCGTTCCTTGCTTAATTTGTATATTTCATGACATTGCTTTCTTTGATATGTTATATATGCATATTTGAACATTGAACTTGATATCGTAACTTAAATGTAATAATGAAGAAAAGAATATAGGATTTTCCGTCACTGCAACCAACCTGCTAATGTAGGCCCTTGGAGTCTCACTCATTGAGCAAGATATCGCTTGACGTTTAGCTTGTTGCCAGTTCTGCCGCTATCTCTGTGTGCTTACATGTAAAATGTATGACCACTCCCATAATTATTACACAATAAAGCATAATTATATCACATTATTTAATTTGCCACTACTGCTTATTTATGCTTATATCATTGTAACGTTATGTAACATAGAATAGACACATTTAGAGGCTTTGGTGGGACGCTGCGCCAAAAATGAAAATTAACGTTGCAAAATTGTAACTTTTGACCTTTTTCAGGAAAAAAATTATGATACAAATCTCCATAACTCGACTTTTTGTTCATCGAACTGAGTGAACCATCACTAACAAAACCTGGCAGTGAAACAGTTAAGAAGGCATAAATTGGCTGAACCAACTATGATCCTCAAGCTTCGTCGCTAATTTGCATTGGTACATGATTAAAAAGATGAATTAGGTCACCTACGCTTTATAGCACATTTACAGTGTGTCAATACCTCTCTAATGCATGTTACATGTGCCCCATGTTTTTCTTCATACGCATTTAAAGCTGAAATGAAGCAAAGTATTGCAAATAAACAGCATCAAAGTTATGACTAAACAGCAACTGCTAATGGGTTGATGTAGGTTGTGGGCATTTCAAAGCCCTACAGCGATGGACGGCAACCATCCACAATCGGAGAAAAATGACAATTTTCATTATGCAAAAACACAAGGACGTGCTTCCTGCCTAGAAATATTCCTGTTTGGTCAACCCAAACTGTTTATCATGCAATACAGTTGAACAAAGGGTGAAAAAGGCCTTTAAAATAAGATTTCTTTCAACACATTGATGGATGAGCAAATATGTTTTGTTGGCTATAACTCAAGGTTAATTTCTGATTAAATGTCCTTCCATCATATAGTATTATGAGACCATTACGTGTGAATATCATAGTAAAAAATCACACCTATTTGCAAACCATCCAAATCTTAACAAGCTTATAAACAAAAACTACACCAAATATAACGGCAAGGCTTAGGTATTTACCAATCAATACAGTTTTCATTGACTGTGATGATGATAAAATGCGATTTTAACACCTTAAAACATTGATTAACATGCGAAATGGAGGCAGAAAACAGTTTTTAAACAATGCTTTAGAAACTCCACTGATACTGCGAGCAAACAAAAACCATCCATAATCAAACAATGACAGAGAGAAAAAAAATGAAAGAAGGAAGTTCAAGATAGACCTCCAAGCAACTTTATGTTATTTGTTTATCCCTGAATGAAAATTAAATGTTATATAAGGGAAACCTTCTCTCTCTTGACTTCCAACAGATACCATCAAAAGTGAGTATTAGTTAAAATTGTTTCATATTCTAAACCTTGAGAAATCTTGTCTCTTACACACATTGTCTATTAAATCAATTATAAATGTTAGGTTTACATTTAACTACATCATTTATTTTACGCGTATATATATATATATATATATGCTTCACATTTTTTTAGAAACAGAAGGGAATGACGACCCAGGTGATTTTCAGCTATGATATTGACACGTTTGGATACTACCACTGGACATATTTATGATCGATGCCCTTATCTTGATATATTAGGTCCATGAACTCATTCTTTGTATCGTCCTATCAAGAGCTACACGTTTTAAAAAAATCTGGAAAAAGCTATGTCCTTCTACATTAAATAAAATATTTTCTGACTTTGTTTCCTCAGGAACAATGTCGCGAGATCTGTTTTTCATTGGTCCGAAACTGATTGTGGCATAGAACAAAGTACAGCTCTAACAAAAAGGACACCATTTGGACCATTCTCTTTTTATTCAAAGCAGTAGTGGTACATAAGGGTTGTGAGACACAGTGAGATGTTAAAGGATATGCATCATTGCATCCATGACTTGTCTTAGTTTTTAGCAATTGTGATGAGCAACCAATATTAGAGAAAATATTTAGGTATCCCCTCTCCCTTTATTTGATCATTGATCCCAAAGGCCATAATCGTCAAAATGTTTTTTTGGCCATAATAATTTATGATCTTATTTACGTTTTTTTTTTTTTTGTTTTTTTTTTTTCTTTTTTATAATTTTGTTTCTGTGTCTTGTTGAATTGGTATGATTTTCAGATAATTGATACATTGACGTTCTATTCTATAATTTTTTAAAGTCTCCTTTTATATTTTTTATTCCAAACTGTAGTTTGGTGTCTATCAATTCTGAGATGGAGTTGTCATATAGCATACTGAAGTCCACACTCCCGACCTGACAGTCAGAAGTAGACTCAAACTTTTTATATGCTTTCGGGAGTAAAACTCTAGTCATTTGCTGATTTTCGTCTGTTTTGAGCCGCTGGTGCGTCATTTTTACGAGGGCATCAGTAGAATGAAGCATCTCTGATCAAGTCAAATTCGTCCTGACTTATTCTGGCCCTTACTGTACTCCATACCCACTCAATAACATATCGGCCCAGTGCATTATTGGATAATGCAGTGACGGCTACAGAGCAAGTATGACTAGACGTGCGAAGCAGGGCTTTTCTTCAGTAAACCACAAAGGCAAGCAGATTTCACTACACTTGGTAGACTTCCGTCACGAATTGAACAGTTGATTATCACAGTGATTGGGGCTGCTATCCAATTTGGGAGGTCATGCTATAGCCAATAGGGGTTGTATCTGGACCATTTGCTTTCTTTGTTTGTATATTAAAGATATTTGCCACTGATATACATTTTTTTGGACAGAGTCATGTTGTTAAGGATCCTCCTGGGTTGATGTTGCTGCTGCTGTACGAAAACTTACAATGCGGTACCCATTCAGCTTAATGTTCAATAGCGGGTATGCCCCCCATGTGGTGGATCACTGCTTGGCACCTTTTTTTTTTTTTTTTTGCTATCAACTAGTTCTCCGACAATGGCCTAACTAATGCTTGCTTACTCTCTAATGGGTGTTTGGCCTGGTTACTGTATAGTCGTTTATGGAGAACACCCAGTAATTGTTACATTGAGTTGAGGTTTGTTGATACAGCTGTCCATGAACATAACAGCAGTCGCCAAGGTAACTTGATTGCAGGCCATCCGTTCGTTAGCCTAGTCCAACCCGAGGAATCTGTGTCTGTCCTGCAATGGAACCCTCAATGCCGATTCCCTGAATCACACTCCAACAGCACGAAGCCGATGTCTTACAGTCTGCATGATCAGCCTTTCTCCAGGAGCATCACTTAGCTACCTGAGACTGTTCCATGAGCCCTATTGTTTGGATGTGATGGACTGATGATATAATGATCCTGTGCTGCTGTTGTCAATTTTTTTACACTCTGTTGCTTTGTTGTAAGCATAAAAAAAGTTATCCCTTTCAACTTTTGTTGAGTTTATTTATTGTTTGGACTAGCGGTGGGAAGTTTGAAATAGCTGAGTGGTTATATTGTAACGGGTATTTGCTATGGCTTATGAACTAGTCTTGTAGAAATTTGACTACCCCATAAGTTGGTTCGTGTTTTTCTACCAGGTACTTGCGTCACAGGTTTTTTTTTTTTTTTTTTTTTTTTTTTTTTTTTTTTTTAGTTGATGGAGGAAGAAATTTGTGATAAAGAACTTGCTTAATTTATATAATTTGTCTCGGAGCATTGCAGAAATGCATGTGTCGCTCAAAACGTGCCTGTTGGCTTTGGCTATCAGGTCACAGAAATGGTCATTCATCCAAACCTAATCTATTTCAGACCGTACAACACCTTTGCAAGGGAGCTGAGGGTCCATTAAACTTGATGTTGTAGAATAAAATATGTTAAGCTGTTCAAAACCTGTTTGTTGGCGGTATGAGACTGCCCATTTGTTTCCTGAAGAGCTTTGCTAAAGAATAGCAAGTAATGGAGTGACGAGCCAAGACTAGTGCCTTTGATAGGGATGAAATATATTCCATGCAAACCACTGTTAAATTTGTCAAGAATATTTTTGGGTACATGTGTTAACCATTTGATAAACGTCCAAGTGCTGCTCTATATTGCAGTCAGGTTAGAAGTTTAAATCACCAAGAAGAGATATTCGTCTGAAAGATGTTTCCATTGAATATGATAAAAAAATTAGATGATGTGGTTTATTCATGGGATAATGATTTTGCATGGTAGGTGAAATAATTACAAGATTATTTGTGGGTACTTGTGAGGCATACATAGGGGGCAAGAACTAATCCATTTAAATGTCAAAATTGTCACTTTTCTAGTTGATGTTAGGCACTGTCTTTATTATAGCAAATGACGCAGCCACTATGGCGATTTAATCTGTCATTGTGCTCAATGTTGCAGCCTGCAAGTCAGACTAAGCTCTAAAGTAGGTCGTTGTTATGCGATGTACCTCTTCTCTGATAACATTGATATTGTTCATTTTTACTGCTATTTCTAGTTGATTAACCTTTTGTTTGACATGGAGCCTAGATGCCAGATATTGAATACAATTCAGGTAAAGCTTGACGTTAATCTCTCACATACATATGCACACTGCCAACAATATGCATTCCAAAGTGTGTCATAAACAGAATTGAGGGCCTAGGCATTGGCAGGAGTGGCTGCGTGATTTTGAGTGCCTGTTAAGCACCTCCTCATCTAAAACAGTGCTGTAAAAAGGTGCCCGTTCATGTATGCCCACCCTCTGACTTTATTGAAACAGACTTCGTTGCTGAAGCTTGATAACAATACATATATACGTCTCAGCAATGTCTATACGATCCGGCGATACTTCAAGGCTAGTATACAAAAAACCTCAGCTTAAACGCGTCGTATTCATTTCTTGTTAATCCTTCCACTGAAAAAAGGTGATATAGCAACTGGCCTCTCGACGTCATGTTCATTGTCAGATGCACTCTGTGTTTTCTCAGGTTACCCACACTGCTCCTTCTCAGCTTTTGGAGCAAACAGCAAGATCATTTTTATGTGTGTGTGTGATTGAATGTCATTAATTGCTTGTATTATTAATGCTGCATACTTAAATATGAAATGTTGTATGCTTATAATTATGAGTAATTGGCATGGACACATTGCGGCCTCTTGAAGATAGTCAAACCTGTATGAGTTTCATAAACATTTTTATATGCAGGCCAGAACTAAAGGACGCCTTAATATACTCGAGCCATACAACGAACTCACTTTCCCTGCAAATGACAACCTCCAGTCTTCAACTACAGTTAACAGAATTATCAGATTTAAAAGACGTGTCTATTTTATTTGATAAATAAGTCCAAAGTGCAAAGCCAATGGAGCGATAGCAGCAATACAAATGATAAGCCATCATTAGAAATGTTTTGGTTTGTGTTTAAAAGAATCATTCTGATGCAGAATGTTATGTTACACCGTGTTACTCTTTGTTTGTTGATCTGTAAAAAAAAGATGCAGCGCACATGCGTTTGAAATTGCCATGAAATGTATGAGCACAAATTAAGTTTGGACCTACATGATTTAGGTTGTTTCTGTCACATCTGTTAGACAGTACCATTACCATATCTAAACCATGGTCATAATGAAACCAATCCAAGTCAATTCCAATTAAAGGCAATGTTCCTTGGTATGTTTACCTGAATCACACAATTTATAGTTCGTATGTGCCTGAAAGAGTCCAAAACGTACATTTAAACCTCCATAGGGTAAAAAAAAAAAACATGTCTAGTTTCAACACGACAAGAATGCAAAAAAAATATTGTTTGAAATTATAGGTTTATTTAAGTGAATTTTCATATTTATATCCACATACCTTGCATTTGTATTAAAGGTCTAGCATTTGTATTGTGGGTCTAGCAATCGAATTATAGGTCTAGCATTTGTATTGTAGGTCTACTCGCCTGAGAGCTGAGTCGTCTCAACATTTGTGTCCATGTTTTGACTTGTTCTGTGGCTGAAAATGTAGGAGGTAGAGATGTATATAAATACTTGCAGCAATAAATAACATAAAATGTATCATACAACCACATATAGTGCCGTATTGTACCATACGATTTGGCTTTATCTGAGGGAGCAGTCCATATCTTCACAATAGGGTCTAAGGGTCCAGCAAATCATCAATGGAACAGTAGCCTGTGATGGGGGTCATTTATCTCCACTGCAACGTCTCCTGACAGAGCTACTTAATATGGCAAATATCTTATGACAAATATGGCTTGTGATATGTTTGTACAGAGCCATTGCATAGTTATGGCAATGGTGAAGTTCACCAGACAAAGCACTAGTAAGTCGGATCCTTAACAATAATGTTCGCATTTCCTAGATGCAGGTTTTACGTTTAGCAAATATGTTTGAATTACAACAAAATAAAACATAAATCTCAAATCGTGTTGCCTACCCTAACCCGTTCCAATCTATTATTCATAAAATTATATGCGGTGATGTAAGTCATTTTTCCTCCGAACATTTTTTACTTAAGGATGCAAAGAATATGATATTATGACTAAATGATATAGACATCTACCGCCGTATGGTATATTTGAATTACATTTTTTCAAAGACAATTACCTGGATTTACACATGGTGTACTTAAACCAGGGCATTACATGACTAATGTTAGGAACATATACGAGTATGAGTTTATATATATATATATATATATATATATATATATATATAAACATTATGCGAGTATTAGCAAACTACTCCATGAAACTACTGACATACCATCAGCGGCAGTGAAAAGACATCAATGTGAATGAGCAGATATTTTGACAGCATGCCATTATGCTGAGTGATTGTTCAATGAAATTGGCCACAAACAGAATCAACTGGTAGTGATAAACGCTGAGTCTGGAATGGAACACGTGCCTGAGTCCACGGAGGCGTTGGATTTCTATCCCAGATGTAGCCCTATGTTCATGAAAGAGATATCCCACATATCCTTTGATTTATAAGGCAACATAATATTATTTGGTCCCTTGCCTTGACGCTCATCTGTAGGCATACACATACTGTTGTGAAAATCAAGGAGTTTTGCATCGTTCTCTCTAAGGCTGCAGGTATATGTGCTGTGTGACGCAGATTTTCTTAACTAATTCCGCAAGTTACTGTCGTCAAGGACGTTTTATGAATACCAGATGGATATCAGGCACTTGGGTACTTCCTGCGATTAGGTCAGAATAAATTACCTAATATTGTCTGAATAATGATAACTGAAACTTTCGGTTGGCCTATACTCAAAGGTCAACATATAATCTATGCGAAGCAAGGTCGTGGTCTCACTACAAGCTGAAATTGGTATGAAATGGAAGTTAGTCATAGGAGTGAACAGCTGTGTCATTACTGTTTCCTTACAGATAAGCAGTGGGAAGGTAGATATTTTGAACCCCAGAACCTCTATATACCACCATGGACTGCAATCGAGCATTCGATATATTCTATGATTGGCTAGGAAAGAAGAAAGGCAAACTTTAGTTTATGAAGTGGGTCAGGTTTGTCGCTAGCTATGTTTATAATGTTATCCAGTCACTGTTTATATGACAACCATCTGACCTGTTTTCGGGTATACATGATAAGCTCGTCATAAACTTATATCAATGGGTAAACCTTTTTTACAACATCTATTGATCCGAGTTTGTGTTATTTCTTTGAGAAATGTATCTTTTGTGTCTACTTCTATTTAGGTAATTTCCAACTCCTACCCAAAGCACACGCAGAATAGTTTGAAACGTGGCATGATGGCATGTTTACTTTTGTTAATTTTCGTCAAAAACGGTTGCTTAAATCTATGAAAAATTTGTAGGAGTCAAATATCACAAACTTAAGGTAGCGTCGATAAACCTCTGCATGTATACCGCTGCGGTCTTTAACCCGCTCTTCTGTGAAGGATAATATTTTTACACCCATGAAACTCTATATATATATATTTTTTTTTTTTTTTGCCAAGATCTCTAGATTTCGTATGTGCTATAAAAATTCGGAAAAAGCGCACCCGTGAGAGAAGAGCTGGGCTATTGCATGAGGGTCTGTTTTCAAGATTTTTTAAATAGGTGAATGTTGCTTATAAATTCAGAGCTTCAATATGACATGCAGAATCCCTATGAAACCCAACATAATTACAGATATAGTACAGAACAAGTCCAGATAAGAATAATTTGACTAACCCCTGAACAAGTATGTACCCTTTCTAGCTGCATAGGACACATTAGTTCAACCACCTGCCAGTGTATAACTGAAGTAGACGAAACGGGGCTAAGATTCATTCTCAGTGATCACAAAATAAACAGTGACAGTCAGACACCTGTATAAGGGTGGATCATTCCTAACCAGTACTGCAGCAATGGACATCATGTACCAGAAAGGCAAAAACAAACTCCACGATGATGCCTTCTCCTCACTCTGAAATTCCCCAAGAAATCAAGTTCCATCTACATGCCGTAGTCAACTCTTAGTTTATGTTTCAAAAGAATGAATCAAGTTTGTAATAACTGAGTAAATCCTGCCAATTTCTGGCCATATGACAAATTTGCACAAACAGCTCTGAATCACACGTTTGAAACTGGGTGGGATACATGTTTACTTGTCATCATCCAAAGTACAAAAGCAGACAGCATCTCAATGCATGCAAATTAGCAATGCATTTTACCATCGCATACCAAAAAGTGACCACTCATGAAAATAACCACAGGAACCAAGTGATACAAATATCATGATCATGGCGCTACACCCTCCCATTATTCATGAAGGAATACTAGCTTAAATGGTACAATGACAGCGCAGACAGCAATTATCTATGCTGAGAATCGTTGGAGTGAAAGATAATGTTTTACTATCTTGTTGTCCACAACGTGATACATTCTTAATCAAGATATTAACCATTTTCTGACATTGTTGGAATTTTTCTTGCAGCAATAGTTAATATACTTCCAAAATACCATATTTTATAAAGGCATAAAAATTGTGAAAAAAATACTTTTTCCCACACTTATCAAGCTTATTGAGTTATCAAACAAAGGGA
>OZ026623.1:11041701-11229201 GCA_964020975.1 Hermodice carunculata | reverse complement strand
AGCCTGGGCTATCACCAGTGGACTGAGAGAGAGAGAGAGAGAGAGAGAGAGAGAGAGAGAGAGAGAGAGAGAGAGAGAGAGAGAGAGAGAGAGAGAGAGAGAGAGAGAGAGAGAGAGAGAGAGAGAGAGAGAGAGAGAGAGAGAGAGAGAGAGAACATTGCAGGCTTGCTCAAATGTCCATTCAACGGCACACAGACACACAGCAGATAAGATAGGAAATATTTCAAGTGCCATATGCATGTTTTACTCGAACCATTTTGCAACACATTGATAAATATACAGATCAATAAATGTGCGGTGAAGCCAATTTGACACTTGGGAACTCAAAAGTCATGAAATTTACGTCCCCACTTTCTTTCAGTGCCAAGTTTTTCACTCAAAGCTTCCCCTTAGCGTGCCTTTAGTGCAATGCTTCCATGTCGCTGAAAGACAAGTTTTTCACCCGGACAATTGCATCCAAGTGGCGTAAAGGAAAGTTGTTCAATCCGACCGTTCTTGTGGTCTCTGCAATTGTGGGCTAGCTTTGGCTTGAACGGAAATTTGGTTTACAAGTAGTATAATTGGTACCATTATGCAAAACAATATATTCAAGAACCATTAACTCACACTATTAACTTATCTATTGTTCAGGGATATGTCCCGGATAAACTGAAAAGAGCTCATGTTGCACCCATTTTTAAAGGAGGAGATTCAAAGATTATGGGCAATTATCGACCAATTTCTATTCTTGCCACAATTTCAAAAAATTTTGAACGCTGTATTGCAAATAGATTATTGAAGTTTTTAAATAAGAATTTTTTTTTTACAATTTACAATTTGGTTTTAGGAAAAATTTAGGTACAAAGTTAGCAATTTGTGAATTTTCTAATTTTATTCAGCAACAGTTGGAAAAAAGTAAAATTTGTTTGGGAATATTTATTGATTTAAAAAAAAGCTTTTGATACCGTTAATCATAGTATTTTGCTTAAAAAATTAGAACATAATGGTATAAGAGGATTATCTTTGGAATGGTTTAAAAGTTATCTACAGGATAGAAGACAATTTATACAGATAGGATCTAGCAAGTCGGTGTTGAAAACAGTTCAGTGTGGTGTTCCACAAGGATCTATTTTAGGTCCTTTAATGTTCCTTGTATATATTAATGATTTACAAAATTGTCTCACACATGGAATTTCACGATTGTTTGCTGATGATACTAACATTCTTTACAGTGGTAAACATATTGATACATTAAAACGTAATGCAGAAGTGGATTTGCTTAAGCTAATAGATTGGTTCAATGTTAATATCCTAGCATTAAATGTAAATAAGTCAAATTGTATTATGATACGCTCCAAAAAGAAGAAAATACCAGCTGATTTTAATACTATGGTAGGAGCAAAAGCCTTGACTTTATTAGACAATATTAAATATTTAGGTTTTATATCGACCAGCAGTTTACATGGAAATCGCATATTAATTCTGTATGTAAAAAAATAGCCCCTATTATAGGCATTCTTTCAAAAGTTAGACACTTACTTACCTTTCCCATCTTACGTCAGCTGTATTATGCCCTTATTCACCCACATATTTTGTATTGTATTGAAGCTTATGGATCAACATATAAAACTCATGTCGAACCACTTTTAATATTACAAAAACAAGCCATACGAATAATTACCTTTTCACACCCCCAATGTCACACAGAAAATTTATTTAAGTACATCAAAATTCTTCCCTTTTACAAATTATATCTTTTAACTATATGCTTGTTAGTCTACAATGAATTGAGTGGTACATCCTCCATAGAATTTGGTTTTCAAAATTGTTTTTTGACACATAGTTATAACACACGAAATCGAAGCATCTTATCTCGATCCTAACATAAAACAAATTACTTTTGCCAAAGTGTACTCCATACCGGTCCACAATTATATAATTTAGTGCCTTATGAAATTAAAAATGCATTTTCTGTCTTTTCCTTTAAGAATAAATTCAAGTACTGGCTATTTGATGAAAATATTGATGTTTATGCGCACATATATCCCCATAGAACACAAGAACAGAACACAGATTAGTTAATGTCTACTTCTTCCTGTCTTTGTTAAGAGTTTTACTTCACTTCACCCTGTTTTTGTACTATAGAGAAATTGTTATAATTCATATACTTAATTTATGTCAATTTAAAACCTGTTTGATTATTATTATGTTTCTTATGTGTAATGTTGTAATTTAATCTTTATTAACAAAGTTTAAGCACATGTATCCCAACACATATTTTATTTTCAGTTGTTGGATGGTGGTACAAGGCATAGCCTTCTAGCCATCCTCACATCTATTATTTTGTTGTATCTATAATTTGTACAAAACTTTTGTTGTGGAAATAAACTATTGAATTGAAAAAAAAAATGTTGAACTAAAGCGTATTGACATTGATATTGGAAATTAAACAGTTAAACAAGGAACGAAGTATTTCCTTTTCAGTTATCTCGTGATAGACATGATTAATACCGGACTTTGCTCACATGAGTCAAACAAAATAATAATAAAACAAATAGATCCCCAATATGATTGTCAACAAGTTTGCACATACAAGGAAGGACTCTCGCTACTTCAGAAAGGTCAAGTGATTTTATGTGATGGTGAGAAATACGTGCCAATCATCATGTACCCACAGTACAGCCAACTTTTTGACACACTTTTTAGCATGCCATAGTGTCGTATTAGATAGAATAAGAAGAGGGTTGAGTTTTTATCATTTTGGAACAGACAATTCGGCCAGGCTATAATTCAAATGGGCAAATCATCTTTGGAATGAAAGAAACAGGTCTGGTAGTTATAATTGAAATTCAGATCTGCGGCAACCTGCTGGTGTGATGTTACCTACCCATGGGTGAAAGACTACATAACGGTCATTAAGTAGATACACACTTAATTTATTTCCTGTCAATAGTGATTGTCGGCCACTTGTGTAAGGCCACTTCTCATTGCTATTTTTTTTCAAATTGACATTGTCTGGGAAATGCAATTTTCTAGTGTAGTCATATACTCCCATTTCTCTGTGTGTGTGAGAGAGAAAGAGAGAGAGAGAGAGAGAGAGAGAGAGAGAGAGAGAGAGAGAGAGAGAGAGAGAGAGAGAGAGAGAGAGAGAGAGAGAGACAGACAGACAGAGAGAGAGAGACAGAGAGAGAGAGACACAGAGAGAGAGAGAGAGAGAGCGAGAGAGAGTTTGCACACAAATGCATTCAAATGACCCCGAAAAACATGAATGAACAGTAATCAAGGCACACAGATTTCGTCCAAAATTAAAATTGCTGTAATTTACTTGCATGACGTCTACAATAAGGTAATGGCACTTATTTCATATCTATAATTAAACAAAAGATTAATGCAAACTTGCTGAATCGTTTTTTTTTTGTTTTTTGTTTTTTGTTTTTTGTTTTTTGTTTTTTGTTTTTTTTTTTGGTTTTTGTTGTTTTATATTTTTATGAAACATTAGAACATTAGCTTCAACCCATGTATATTCCACTTGTAAATCACCAAATTTGTAACGTTTTTTTGATGGAAATATAAGTGATTTTTCAATAAATGTACAAGTTAATATATTAAGAATAAAGTCAAACGAATCAATTAACTAAGCTATAATCTTCATACTGTATCCACGAATGGGGAGTTGATATCCAGTACTTAATAAATTACAGACTGATACGTATTTTTCTTATTTATCCCATTCTAAGCAATATAGGCTCAATTTTTTTTTTTTTTTTGGCTAAAGTATAATTAAATTGCCTAAGATACAGACTCAGAATGTTCATACTAGGATCTGATGATATCTACGGATGGTGATGAATTAAAGTTTAACCTGTACCATAAACTAGATCACTTCTAATTGAATATTTAGCTATCCTCAAATCGATAGTAATGTTCCTATTGGGTCTACTTATGAAGTCTGTGCGTCATGGCTGATTGAATATGCTAGACTGTGCACTGAATTTCACATTTTGAATTATGATTCCCATTTTCATTTGATAAATTGGTGAAACAGAGATATTCCAAAATAATAATTTAAAAACTTTTTACGAGGAATTGGTGGATAGAAATGAGTCCTTATTATGTGAACATAAGGTATATAAATGAGATTGTGAGCGTGTATTGATTGTACTCAACATATAATTAATATAATAATGGAACAAGATACCTCTTAAGTTGAGACTTGCATTCATCAAATCGATTTCAGTTACTACTAGCTTTTAGTTAGTACTTGTCTCAAGTCAGGAGATAGATGTATTCCCCTTACAAAAATTATCCCTTGTGTGTCTATCTTGATCGAGTTAGATTTTGACAAGGCTTGTTTCATGGTTGGTGATTTTGCTCATCGTCGACTCTTGGTTACATAAAACTTGGCGCAGTATCTTCATTGAAAACAGTTGTCCGCTTCAATTTTGTATGCCAATGATCATTATTTTATGCATGTTGTCTGTTTGGAGTTTGGTGACAGATTCATCGGCTCAAAAACGTTCAGAACTTGTATGGAATTGGTCATATATAGACGGATTTAAATTTGTACTGAATTTGGATGTTCATCTTGATTAATAATGTCCATTGAGTATTCAGTATCTATCAATGTGTTATCCTTCTCCCCACTTCTGCAAGCAGGTTTCTATTCCTCCTGAGATACTGGTGACTATTTCGACTTTTCTACTGTACCCAGTAGATCCCCCAGGTGTCCAACCGGGGATAGATCTGGAGAGCAAGCATTCCAAGCACCGTGTGTATATTGTTTTCATCCAGGTATTGTTAAGTGACTCGAGCAGTGTGGCGTCTAGCTTTGTCGTACCATAAAAATGTATGTTGTCGTGTTTCACTCTTCTACTGTAAGGAGAATCTTGTGCACATAGCATTGACCAGTGAGAGTCTTTCATCTTGATCATGTCAGCGCTTTCTGCTACTGTCATGGCTGCCAACATCATTATGCTGTCACCTCTATACTGGTCATGATACACAATGCATCATTATGAAAAACTTTCTCCTGGCATGTGGCATTCCTCTATGCCTCCATGGTGAAAATCCAGACATAGTTCATTATTTCTGCACTGCTGCAGTGTTCAGTTAGAGCACTGTCCGACACCGTATTATGCAATCAGTGTGGTGGTGAGGTCCAAAATGGATCTGTACTCCAGGCTGATATGTACTGAAACGTCTTTTCAACAATGTATTGTTCACTGCCCACGTTCATGCTCGGGTTGTAGCATGCATCGCGCCACTGCTATGGAAATATTTGGTTGCACAACAAACAATGTCTTTCTGTAAACTGTGCAAGGTATTGATTATCTTGGGTGTTTGTGGGTCAGGATCCCCCAGATCCTGTTGTTTCTTTTGCATAACTGTATAACCGGAAATCGCTCACAGCATTTCTTTACTGCCAAAAAGAACTGTCTTCCCTCCTATTTACTTCTAGGGAAAGGGCAGCTTCAAGCATACCGATTATTCTTCCTCTCTAAAAGTCAGAAGTTTGTTGCAAGTGATCCACATGGCGAGGCATTTTGTCTGTCACTGATGCGTCACGTGCTGGGAGAAGGCCATTTATATTCCATTTGCACCTGAGCACTGGGTGCACTTTATGATCGTTCTTTGTCTTATCCCGGCTTTCTATCAATTCTAGGCCAATGGTTTCTTAATCTGCACCAAATCGTTAGCTTGGCCTTCATGGTCATGTTACGCAAGTCCATATATATATATATATATATATATATATATATATATATATATATATATATATATATATATATATATATATATATATATATATATATATATATATATATATATATATATATATATATATATATATATGTATATATATATATATATATATGTATATATATATATATATATATGTATATATATATATATATATATATATATATATATATATATATATATATATATATATATATATATATATACATAGTATTTGCCACAGTATTTCATATTCTTAGCAACACTATGTTATACCAATGGGACTGCTCATTTTATTTTTGACTGAATACATTCAAACAAAAAGCTCCAGGCTTTCTATAGTTTATATTTGCCGGGATCGTGTAAGTTGTGAAGCTTCTAAACTCACAAGCGAAGAGGAATGTCATAAACTATTTTTTTCGGGGTACTGTTACGAACTGGCAAATTAAGAGATCGTGCATTCCAGGATATAACTCCCAGTCAGGTCAAGTGATTCTGCACTTGCCCATTTATCCGCTAACTTGCAGTAATTATAAAAGAGGAAGGGTAAGATCACAAAAAAAGGTTATGCTGTGCCGCCTGACATTATGTCTATATGTGTTACTCCAAAATAAATGTGGCAACATTATCCAAGAGATCTTCACTGTGGCAACTAATGAGGTAGTTTAATGTAAATTTTATTAATATCATGTGCACAAATTTTCTGCATTTAAATTTGTAAATAATCAGCATTAAATATAATTGATTTCTTTATTATCATGTGTTGGGCAGCTAGAAAGACCTTTTACTCGTGAAGCAAAGACACGTTCAGTGCCTTTCATCTATCTTCTTCGAGAGACTGCTTTGGCAGCCTGTCCACCAGTGGACATCAGTAGCACCATCATAGAATTAACAGAATTCTGTGATGTTCTAACATTGAAACTGGTAATGCAGTTTTCCATTTGTACCATCAAAGAATCAGGTAGACCAAAAACATCATTTATGAATTAAATGGGATGTCAAGGTTCTTGAAATAAAGATTGAGAGAAGTTTTGTAGGAATGGGTGGTTAGTTAGTGATAGATGCAATGGAAATTGTCAGTATCATTGCATATTATGCCCTAAAAGTTTCCATCAAAACCACATAAAGTATAAAAAGTGTAAAACGCATTACATCGTTTCAAATTCCCTGTAAAGAATTGCATTTATACATGTTTATCAGTTTTCTTGAAGATAGGCAGTCCTACAATAATGTAAATAATAAATTACAAAATCTTCATTAAAAAATGCGTGAGCTGATATATTCCTGTTACCAGTCAATTTGGAAAACATATGTCATACAGTCATCCTTTTTGTTCTTGCATTACTGACCCAGATTCAGCAGTTCATTCACTCCAAATATGATGTGTGACAGTTTCTTATAAATGTGGATGATTTGTTATACTAACCATACTGCACATAAATGAAATGCTTTAGATACCTGCTTTAAATATATGTATATATATATATATACATATATATATATTTAATGTAAATTTTATTAATATTATGTGACAAAACTATAATGAATGCATGTGGCACTTTCCTAGTTAAGTGGAGATGAAGGACTCGAACTTTGCATATATATGCAGAGTTCGAGTCCTTCATCTCCACTCAACTAGGAAAATGCCACATGCATTCATTATAGTTTTGTCACCCCCTGAAAACCCGGAGAACGCAGGTTTAAAGGCAAAGGTTTTTATAGCATCCTGTTGGAAATGACGTAATATATTCCCATCACAGGTCTAAGTCATTTTCCATTTATTTATTTTTTTCGAAACCGTCTTTTTTCTGTAGCTTGCATGGGGAGTTAACCTTCAAAATTTTTTCCGTTTGTCGATATCTACTGTTTCAAACTGGCGCCAATGCTTACTGGTTCTAGATGGTTCCTTGTGTATTCTTAGTACTGTTGGTCTGTATAAAGTGTAACGTACTTTTGGACAAAGATATCATAATATACATTTAAATATTCATATGCATATATGTGTATAGGTATGTAATCTGACGAATTTAATGGCAGAAAAGTTGGTGCCTGCTTGCCATTTTTTCAACAATGAAAAGGAGTTCAAAGGCATATATCATCTGTCGTATGCAAGTGTCCCAACAAACTCTTCTGACCAATACTTTGCACAAATTTATATCAGTACCAATGGTAACTCTCCGGGCAGATGCTTTAACATGATATTGCATTGGATTATCGCCTACAGTCTGTCATTAGCGCATATCCAAATCAGGTGAGTTGTACCTTGAGTGGGTCGGTATAAATCTTGTCGAACGTCAAGCGCTGGTAATCTTGTTATTTTTTCTTGTTCTTTCTAAAATTTGATTTTGGTCTTTGCAACTTGGGGAACAATTGCATGGGCACATATGGGAACTTCTTTTTTTAATTTGTTTAATATTTTGAGATTACAATTATTTTTCCAGCATATTTTTTTTTTCGTGTAAAAAAAATACTATTTCGGCACAAAGTACGTGTTTGATAAAGATTTAAAGAAAAAATTCATGCAGCTTTTATTTAGAGAATCCAACAGGGGGACCTTTCGGCAAAAGAGTCTAAAAAAAAAGACCAACGGAAAGGCCCAGCATTATAAATATTTAATATTTGCATCATAAGTCAGCATCGACCCACTGCATTTTTTATTAGCTCATTGAGATTTTATCAACTCCACAATTTCCTCCCGTGGAGGGAAAATTCTTAATATATGTTCCTTTGTACTGGATGCCACGAATGTGACTTCTTGGAGGTAACTTTCGTCCTCTGTATTTGAAATCCTGTTTTATACTATGGAATCAGTGTCTATCTCTTTTTCGTTGTTTAGGTGCCATCTTTTTGCTACTCTGGGCTGATATACGTGATTTCAACTTGTATCATATTTGTTATATTATCAAACCTGCTGCCCCGGGTTGAAAATGTGTCACTAGTAAACTTAGTACATTTGAGGTCCCATAGAATGTTTATTTTCTGTGCATAAGTCTGCTTTGGGTGCAGTTCCCATCCACCATTGTCTCCAAAATAGGGTCTAGTAATGGTGTTTGGTTAATGGGATGCTAGAGGACTCACTGTGACTAGTTGTAATGATCCAAATCACTGCTGTTGCTGCTTGCAGCTTATAAGAAGGGTCAGCGTAACCCGTGTAGCATTTTCAAGGGTTGACCCAAAAGTATACTGGCAGGAAGTGCTGAACGTGGATGAGACGACGTAGCAGAAGCAAAAAAAAAAAAAAAAAAAGAAAGAAAAAGAAAAAAGAAAGAAAAGCCATGAGTACAATGGCCGCTCTTTCTTAATCCAACATAATTTCTGTTTTTGGTACCTAAGGCTTATGCCAACAGGTTCCAGGTTCAAGATCAAAATGGATCCATGGTCCTGGCTTCCACACCAGCTGCACATAAAGCCTGATCTCCTCATCCAGGAAAGACCCAAAAATATGAATATTTAATTTTGTATTACAATTCAGTGCCTACCCACTGCATTCTGAAATTTTATCAACTCCAAATTTCATCTCATGGAGGGCAAATTCTTAATATGTGCTCCTTTGGACTAAATGCCACCAATGTGACCTCTGGGAGGTGACTTCCCTTCTCTCCACTTGAAAACCAGTTGTAACCTATGAAACCAATTTTGTTATCTTCTTCGTTGCTTCTAGGGCTATTTTTTTCATTCTAGATTTTTTTACGTGATTTCAACTTTTATAATATTTGTTATTGCAACCTGTTGGTGCTGAGAGCTTATCAGCAAACCGGCCCCCTCAGGTTTAATTTTTTTTTTTAGTAGTAAACTTTGTACTTTTCAGGATCTATAGAATGCTACCTTTTCTCTATATAAGTCAGCTTAGGGTGCATTTCCCATTCATCATGGCCTCCAAGATAAGGTCAACTTATGGGTTTTGGTCAAAGGGATGCAAGAGGGGACAATACGACTAGTTTTAATGATCAAAAGCACTGCTGTTGGTGCTGGAAGCTGATCAGAGGGATCAGCGCAACCCCTATAGCATTTGCAAATATTTACCCAAAACTGTACTGGCAGGAGGTGGTCAAGGTACATGAGATGACCAAACAGAAGAGAAAAGTAAAAAGGAGGCTATAAGACCATGGCTGCTCTTCATCCTCCGACAGAATCTCTGTTTCTCATACTTATAAGCCTTTCCCAAAAGATTCAGGGTTCAAGATCAAAATGGATCCATGGTCCTCGCATTTTTGCACCAGCTGCACACAGACCCTGATCTAATTCTATTTATACAGTCAGTTCTCTGGTATGTACCAAACCTCTTGCTGTAGTGTCAGCCAGTCTAGAAGAGGCAAAAATCCATGATTTTGCACTGGACATCATTTATTGACAAGTTTTGTTGATCCTCTCACATTGATTGGAGAATAATCTTTGCTCGATACTCATCCATTTGCTGGTGTCCTGCATATCTGTGATATGAGGTCTGGGGGCACACTCTGGAATCATTCTCATTCCCCTCTTTTGAATCTGTTGAAGTTTTATCAGGTCCTTTTTTTCCGATACTATTGCTCCAGACTGCACTACAGTAGTCAATTCGGAGCAGTATGAGGGTGTTGTAAAAGGTCACTCTAGCGTTAGGTGGTATGTATCTGGCTATCCTAGGGAAAACACCTATTGCCCTTTTAACCTTATTCAACACTACATCAAAACGGTCATTGAATTTAAGTCTGGAGTCTATTTTTACTCTAAGGTACTTGCAAGATTCACACTGTGTAACAGGTACAGAATCCAAAGTCAAGTCAACAGTATTTTTTTTTTTTTTTTGGCTTTATTGCTTATAACCATACTATTAGTTTTTTTTCCAGTTGCAAGCTGAGCTTGTTGGTTTTGAGCCATATAGCTACTACGGAAACGTCTTCCCGTAGGACATGAAATATGGTGTCAACGTTTGGACTAGAATAATGGAATAATTGACAAGGGTGTCATCTGCATAAATATTTGGGTAAGAATATTTGAAGCACTCACTAATGTCATTCATAATAAAGTAAAAACAGAAGCGGTCCAAGAATTGAGCCATGGAGAACATCTGTAGTCATGAACCTGTACCAAAGAGATTACCATTGACACACGAAGCCTGTTCCCTATTGGTGAGGTAGCTCCTAAACTCAGACTTTCCTTATCCATAGTATTTGAGTTTGTGTAAGAGAATGACATGGTCAACAGTGTCACAGGCTTTACGCAGATCAAGAGCCACTAGTCTCACACAGTTTCCTTTCGCCATTTCACAGAACTCAAATTCAGTAAAATTGTGAAGGGAAGTCTGTGTCAAATGTTAGCATACATAAAATGTTAGTCGTGCTAAAGAAACTGTTTGCACTGTAATACGATTAAAGAGGACTTTAACTTTAGTTCCGTTCTCAATATAGCCTCAGTCAGCATATTGGGCCTAGGTGACCTTTACCGCTTTTCAAAAAAAAAAAAATAAAAAATAAGAAAGAAACATGTGCCATTGCTTAACACTATTCATTATATTGGCATGAATCTATCTTAAAATTGTGTCTTGTTTCTTTCTGAAAATGATAGTGGTGATAGTTTACATATTTGGTAGAGATTGACCTTCACTCTATTTCCATAGAATTCAGTGTAGGACCGGGGTTCTAAAATTACCTGACAAGTACTGGAACTTCAATAGATAATCATACCACTGTCACCCTTTGAAATCCTGCAAATTAGGCAGGGGTATCCACAAATGACAATGGAAAAATTTACAAATTTATTAAACACCAATTTTTGGATATTAAAGTGTGTTCACATAACATTAAAATTGAGCAAAATATCAATGAAAACTGAAAAATCACTGAGCCGAGACCTGTTAAATAAACTTGGCCAGAGTCCACCAAGTCTCAGGAGATTCTTTGTGTTCTTTGATATAGTAAAAAGTCCTCCCTTGGCCATAAAAAATTATGCAATTCTTCAAAATGCGTTGGTCTCCTATGAGTATGGATTTAGAAACAAAAAACAAAAAACAAAAACAAAACAAGAAACAAAAACAAAAAAACAAAAACAAAAACAAAAAAAGAGTGCCACAAACGTTGCCTATAGCTGCCAGCCAATGCTAGATTGAATTCTTCACCTTTATTTGACAGGAATTGGAAAAAAATCTTCAAATCGACAGAGTTTCTACATCATACTGCCTCCATTATTGTTTCCATAGTCCACTACATGCAGGCCCGCACACACTTTACTTATAGAACATGAACTAAATATGTAGACCTGAAGAAAAAAAAAATTCTTGTATAATGTGCGGATTCTACACAACAAAATTAAAACAAATAATATTATATATGCATTTATTTGTCTAGAAAAGCAATCTGAACATATGTGGTTCCCAAAATTAGTCGTTAACAGTGTATTGAATATGCAACACCATCACTCTGTCTCATTAAAAATAAACACCAGGAAGTCCCAAACATCTGATTTTATTAAAAAAATACACTGAAAGCATGCAATGATCCAAAGCCACAGTGCTGACACATGTTAGATAACTATTAACGCTGCATCAATTTCACGCTTTACAATCAAAATTGGTATTTCTCAAATGCGTTCATCATTAAGGGACAAGTCAATTAAGCAAAATGTAGGTCTATGGCTTTATCACCGTAAGCATATACTTAAAAAGCCCACCATTGCCGTCCAAAGGATACAGTTAATTTTATGGGACGTGAAATTTAACACTCAAGTGTGCCATTTGATTAAAACTTTTCATATACCTCTTTTTTTTAATGTTTTGATTGGATATTCGTGCACCATGGTTGTTAAAAAAAATACAAAAAGGCCCAGACCTATTCTTAAGGTTTATATAGATCACCTTGGTAAAGCCATATTTTAGGCCTACTCTTTGGGGTTTTTTTTCTAAAATGTAATACATGCAGCATGACTGAGCACCGCTCACAGTCACCAGATTCCCACATCTTTGGATTCATTGTCACTCAAGTTATTCTTGACCATTTACATATTCAACTAACCCTCTCCCCAACCCTTCTAAGGTGACGCTCAAACGTACTATAGTCGTTTTCAGCATACCTGGCTCATATTCTTTGCCACCACTTTCCCTGACGCAAAAAAAAAAAAAAAATGCATAACAGAATGTTTATTTCTGCAGGAGAATCTGGTGCAATTGTCTGGGCTCATTGCTTGTGGCAAAATAACTCTGTGAAGTACTTTCAAATGTGTTTCTGATTTTCTCTGTGTATTTAGGCTTTCTTGATCACACACACACAAAAATCATCAATATTATCCCCTGAAAATTGCACAAATGTGGGCCTGGAAATTTAGAGTTTGCTTTCATTTTGATTTGGTCCAGAATAAAATGAGTTTGACTCAATATTGTTGGTAAGTAGGACTATCCAAAAATTATACGAAGCTAGAACTACTGAATACAGGACGTTCAGTTTCATTGTAATTTGAGCCAGACTCATACTCCTAAAGATTGTTGGTAAAAGTACAGATAACAGGCCTGTCTAATGTGAAAGATATGATAGAACAAGGCAATATGGTCTGGTCAAGCTCTTTATCTATCACTGAAGCAAGTAAATAGTTGTCGTCACATGAATTAGTCAAACATTGTACCTATCACATCTGGCAGCACAAAGTCCATATCGTGCTTTTTTTTTTTTTTTTTTTTTTTTTTTTTGATCAATAGCTCTATTGCTGAAAACTTCAATTCTGAACATTTCAAACGTGCCCAAAATCGTTTTACATCCTTCACGTTTTCCAGCGACCCAAAGTTTTGTCTGACAGTGATGTTTGTAGTGATGATCTGCACCAAAATGTACACACCATATGCAGTTCCACTTTCATGAACAAACAAATGTGTTAACACGTGCTATATATCAATAAAATCATCGAAAGTAGTTTGCATTTTGGCGGCATATTTAGTCAGAAAAATAATAGCACAATTTTGCATTTTTTGTCTTTATTTGTATAGTATATTGTAGAAATTGCTTCAAGAAATACGATGACTGACAAGAAACAGCAGTTTAACAATGGTAACATTTATTTATATATTGTTAGAAACCTGTACTCTTTCAAAAGTACACTCAACTCCAGTTATGATCGTAGTAAGTCACTGAATATGCAAAAAAAAAAAAAAAAAAAAAAAAAGGAATCCACACCAATCACATAGCTAACCAATGGGAGCTGAGTTGTAATAGTACAGTAAAACATGATCCATATTCATTAATTCCAAACCCAACAATGACAGCAAAGAGATTCCAGACTTGCCAAAGTATCAACATTTCTCTTCCAATAACAATGCGAAGAAAGAAATTTAACTCCTGACTTGAGACAGGCAGTCACCCATGAAAGGCAACTGGTTGTTTTACACCGGTCCTCTCAACCTTAGAAATATCCATCTGTAACTGCAGACACTAGTTCCTTTCCAACATGTATAGGCCTAAGAACAAGGAAAGTTATCTGAAACCAGTTGCTCATAGAAAGGGTAAACTTATGTAGAGATAAGTGTTATTTATGTGAGAAATAATGAATATACTTTCATGTTAAATGTTACTAATAACACAGTTTTCATGAGGTATATATGATAACATAGTACTATGTCAGTCAAAATGCAAGCTTGTACCCATATCTTTAATAGGGCTCTATTTGCTTTGCAGCTTTAATCTTCCCTTTGTCTTTCCCTCTTCATTTCTCACCGCCCTTGGGAGACTTTGTTCTGGGGACCTTGGCTGCCTTCTCTGGTATCGAGGGTTCCTATTCAGCTGTTATTCTGATGCTGGCTCGTGAGCCGACAACATACTCTGTCCTGAGTCTGATTCAAATGAAATCCCAACCCCAAATTAGTTCCCCAACCGAGATGTTGATAATCCCACCAAACATGTTCGCTAATGACACCGCTGGACCTCCATCAAGCAAGATGTGGTTTGCACCAGCATTTAGTCCAGCTGTTGTGGTGGCGCTTTAAGTGTGTATGTAGACTAATGCGTTACCATGGCCTACGACCTAATCTTCGTAACTAACCATTGTTGTCTCAGGGAATTCTGGGAAATTAGCAAGAGTGCTCTTGTTCAAGGCGTTACGGATGTGTGTTCCCACATGCCCCATGATTCAATTAGCTGTTATTTCGTCCACAAAAGGTGTTCCTGAGGAGTCAAATAGGGAGCACCTACATGGGAGCCTGCAGGGTTTGCTTTTATATCGCCGTATGGTTTGACTATCAAGGCTAAATTGGTAACATTTGCCTAATTGCTCTTCAATATTGAGTTTACCAGTTTGCTAGGCTGGCTCCAATATATGCATTTGCGGTTTTATGCAATCTAGCTAGAAAGTTAGCTAAGTGCAGTTTACCATCTTCAAAATTGGCGTTCATGTCAAATTTATTCCCTGAGTGTCAATCATAATAGCAATATTCCAATTAGGTCATTGAAATGACAACAACAACAACACATGTGTTCATTGCTTTAGTATTTCTTCTTTGTCATGTGTACATTGATGTTATTCCTGCTTTTATTTATGGAAGTTTGGATGGATTATAATTGTTGTTACATATCAAAGCACTTAAGGGATGCAGATTTTCTGGATTGCATCGGAAGTGTAAGCAATACAACTTTACATTTTTGCGACAAATCGTTTTCTGTGGATGGACATGTTTGGCAATGCAGCAACAGAAATTAAAAAAATAAATAAAAAAGAGAGTTGGTGCTCAAGATCCCAACTTTCTTTGGAACACATACAGAAACTAACTTGCTATATTTCTATTGAGTTCATAAAGTGCCAAATTTCTATGTGCAGCATGCATTGTGTATATGGAACTGAGGAGAGTTACCTTGATGGGCATGACTTTTGTCTAGAAGTGTGTACCAAAGTGTTAACTAAAGTAATTGATGGGCTTGGTGGACAACAAAATATAGCAACAAAAGGGGAAAAAAATTGGAAAAATTATAACAGAGGGAAGAAAGGTGAAAATGTTGGGTGTTTGGTGGTTAAGAGACACATACAAGAATGTATTTATTTGTGGCCGTTTTGGGGGAGTTAAAAGGAGAGACCAAAAAACCTTGTCACCCATCATGCAAATATGTAACACGTAGAGGCGTTATCCTTTCAGTGTGCTGGAAAGCATATGCTAACTTCAAAACAAATAGCTTTGTAAATGCCACAGTAAATCATAGGAAGAGGTTCGTGTCAAATATGATGGTTTCAGTCCTTTAATTAATAGTGGTGATTCTCCACCAGAGGTTTGAAGGCAAAAAGAGGGTAGAGTTGCAGACTTTGATCATGTTTTTCGCGTCAGCCTTCTTTGAAAGGAGGTATCAATCATTTTTGTAATCATCAAGAAAATATTGCAGGCCCCCTTTTTAAAATTAATTCCATTTTCACATTGACCACAGGCTCACCCATCAATTGAATTATATGCGTCGATTTGTATCTCTGTATAAAGCGTACTTTTGGGTGTCTTCATGCCATTGCTTTTCAAGGATAACATAAGAACAGGAAGGTAAATTTCCGAGAGCTTCTTTTGTTCTCCTTTGCTGTGTCTTTTTCGTTTCTTTTTTCTTCTTTTTGTGTGCTTTTTTTAGGTTTTTTGGTTTACTTTTGCTTGACTTTCTTTTAAATATATCCACCATCTCATTTACAATATTTAATACTGATAAACTTTGTCAGTTATCCATGTTTGTCATTTTTATGTTTTTCTGTTCATTCACAATTTGAACAATCTGGATGCCAGATAATTTTATTAATAAATTTAACGTTTTTGTCGATTTTTTTTCCCTGGATATTCCCTGAACTTGTCATCATAAATGGGCATTTAGCCGTACTTATTAGGGAGAGCTGAGTGTCTCTTGGTTTTGCAAGTAGAAATGCGATGAGTGACATAACTCACTCACGAAGTGGAACATATTAGGCTATGAGCTAGACCCCAAAATTTTGGTCACTGGTACCATATTGGGGGAATAAGGCTAATGGTGATTTTTGATAAGGTATACATCCTTGGAGTGAGAGAATGTGTGATAGCATTGTAGCCGTGGTAGCTTTACTGTGTTATCCCACATTTTATGAGATCACCTTTACAAGACACGTAAAATCAAACTTGTGGCTTTGTAAAATGCCCAATGAATAGATTTGGTTCATTCATACTCAACAAAGAAAAATATCTATGTCTTAATATATGGATTTAAAGCAATTTTAATCAGCAATTGAATCAATAAATTGCATTTGATGAAAATGTATACTTGAAAATACCATATTATCATAACTACTTGTACCCCTACCCCTAGCCCCAAAATAAAAGCGTCAAGAAAAATATGATGCTTTTCATTTTTATCATTTGCTTGTGGAATTGAAATACAAAACAGATTAGTCTTAAATACCCTTAGCTTCTTTTCTTCATGAGAATAGATTAAAAACTCTATGAATTTGTAAACAGTAGAAACAAAATTTCATATTTTAAGGGGTCATTCATTTAAAACATAAAGGGGTGATAGCACATATCCTCGAATGAAGTGCCTGTGCACCATATTTTTTCTGAGACACATGTCCAGTGCATTTAAGATGTGATTTATTTCAAAAAAAAAAGTTACACATGAAGGAGATTTGTTCCAATTCTAACACTCCATTAGGAAGAAATCCAGAAATATTGAAATATTTGTGCACTTACTGCAAACTTTTGACTTTGTACGAAAAAAAACCCCTTAACTTTGAAACTATCCTGGCTTTCAAGTATGTTGTCAAGAACGGTTTTGTCATTCTGAGATATTGCCTCTAACTTGATGAAGGCACTGAGATTGGTGAGCAAAACTATGCTACATTCAAAGAAGAGAGACTGCAAAATGACCCACCTTTAAAAAAATCTCATAATACAATGAACACTAACAAACTGAAGACATTCAGTAACTTGTGTAAAAGGTGATCAAGTTACTTTTAGAGCTGTTGCAGAGACAGTTTGTCCATGGCCCTGAAAGAAGGAGCTCAAAGTAACAGAATACATGCTGTTTTTGATACATATGAAGAAAAGTCTATCAAGAACAGTGAGAGATCAGTATGAGGTGAAGAGACGGGGCAGCAGTTGCGGAGCATATCAAGTAAGCAGACTGTGAGGCAATGGAAGAGCTTTCTGACAAAGGTCAATAACAGGACAAACCTCATTTCCTTCATAGTCAAAGAATGGAAGAAGCCACACTGCAGAAAAAACTAAAAGAAAAAGTTCTATATGCAACAGTGAATGACTAATGTTATAAAATGACTTTCCAAGGCGGTGAGGAAGTGCCAGATCTTCAGTGTAACCAGGAAGAAGCAGATGGTCGCCTACTTCTCCATGCTGCCCATGCTGCTTCAGAAGGGTATAAAGCAGTAGTCATATGCTGTGATGATACAGATGTTTTAATCTTGGCTCTGGCATTTAATGACAAAATAGAGGCCACACTGTACCAGAAATGTGGCACTAGAACTCACACAAGGGTCAATGATACAAGCAAAGTTGCTGCAACTTTTGGCATGGTGGTGTATAGGGCTCTCCTTGAAATGCACGCTTATACTGGCTGTGATACTGTGAGTGCCTTTGCCGGAAAAGGCAAAGCAAGTGCTTTGAAATTAGTCAACACCAACAGGGAATTCCAGGACATTTTCATTGAATTAGGTCAAGATTGGGATCCTGACCCTGAGTTGGTGAAAAAACTTGAGGTATGTACATGTCTTCTGTATGCACCACAGGCATCAACTACAAATCTCAATGATCTCAGATATCATTTTTTCTGTGCCAGCAAAGGTGAGATAGAAAGTCACCAGCTTCCACCATGTAGAGACTGCCTCAAAAAACAAATACAGCGAGCCAAGTACCAGTCTGCAATATGGAGACGATGTCTTATGCAGAACCTACAAGTGCCAAGCCCTGTTGGTAGAGGGTGGAAGCTTGAAAGGAATGAAGGCACTGAGGAATTAGTGGTAGACTGGATGGATGGTCCACCTGCCCCTGAAGCTATCCTGGACCTTTAATCATGTGTCTGTCCAAGGAAGTGTGTACTCCCAAACTGTGAGTGTATGGCAAGTGGACTTAAATGCACAGATATGTGTAGGCTTCCTGACTGTGAAAACTAGTCACATGTCTCAGATGATGAAGAAACTGAAGACGAGGATGAGGAAGACCTGGAAATTGATAATGATTATCACACTTTAATTTCCTAGAATGATCTTGGTTATGTCTGGTCTGTACATCAGAACATTTTGTAAGGTGACACATCAGACTTTGTACTATAACAAGGTGTTCTGAAACACTTCTATAAAATTGGCTGAACTCACTGTGTACATTCCTACCATGAACTTGAAATACGTCACACATATTGCAGCAGTAAACTTCCCCCTAAAGAGACACTAGCCTATTTGTGAAGACAGAAAATTATTGGTTTTAAGCATCAAAAACTTGTTATATGGCGACTTTGAAACCTCTGTATATGGATTAGTCCACAAGTTGGTGATCATGTTCATATATATATATATATATATATATATATATATATATATATATATATATATATATATATATATATATATATATATATATATATATATATATATATATATATATATAATGGAATATGAATACTTACCTGATAATAGACACAGTATTGTATATGTTTATACATTTTTGATCCTATCAAAGTACACTTCTTTCATGAGCAGAAAAAACATTTATAAGTTACAGCGCCAAAGTATGAAAGCTCAGATTTTTTAGGGGTGGGGTTAAATAAATAATCTATTTTCCCCTCTATTGGTTTTGATGTCCTATTTATTGATATATACATACTTACCTGTGTCAGTTGGTGATGCGGCCACTATATTGGTGTGCATTTGAGCACATCTACCATACATATGTATATCCCTAGACTGTAAAATGTACATCAACTTTTCTAAAAACTGTTTTCATCAAAGGGTACAGGAATTATAAAAGTACATAACACTTAAGATGCACTTCCATGACACAAAACCACATAAGTGCTTTCTTAGAAGCTAGATAAGTTACCAAATATGCCAAAAGTTCGAAAAACTAAGATTTGAGACTGCAAAAATAATGACAATTGGTTGATAGCAACATATTACCTCCTTTAATAGGGTTCTTGTTCTAAAAACGTTCATTTCAGGGTAGGGTAGTTGAAGTGGCTATCAATTCCAAAAGCTACCACTGCTGCAATGCTATCACATGTTTTCCTACTCTACTGATACAGACCTTCACAAAAAATACTATGAGCATTATTCCCCCAAGATGGTACCGACCAACTCCTCTGGCTCATGGCCTATATACAGTAAACCCATGCCGTATCACGGCAAATAATATCACTGGTCACTTAGCAATTACAAATAGGTGTTGATATCATTTGTCAGAATCTGTGCTATTGAAGGTGTACGGCAGTACCAGACACGCAATTTTAAAACTCCATCATTCTGGAAGGCAAGTGTTCTTTGACATTTATCTAAAGGGAATGTTCCCAATAATTATTTATTTAGAGGAAATATTTGTTTTTTTCAAGTTTATTTCCTCCATCATATTGAATTGCCACCAGTAAGTAAGACAACTCAGAAAAGATTTCTTATATTGTTCAGCCACTGAGAAATCTGTAACTCATTAGATTAACCCACTTTCACACGTCGGCTGCTGTCCACTCCACCGTTTAGAAGATTGACAAATGCGCTGTGCATCGCCACTTTGAATTTCATATCCAGGTGCACACGTATAGGTCACATTGTCCAGATGTGAGCCAGAGACAGTGGCATGTTCTATGTCTCCAGGATGACCGCGTTTGATCCCTGTATATGAAGTTAGTTAGGAATAATTGGCATGTTGGCAAACAAAATTACCTACCGATGGCAACAGTGTTATTATCAATTCTACCGTTATACCGTGACAAAACAAGGTACCAATTGGCATCAAAAACAAGAGTATTACAACCTCTATAATGTATTACGACCTCTCAATCCCTTACAAGCTAAATTCCTTAACAGCTCAGCATAATGTTGCGAATTTACATACACACACACAGAGACACACACACACACAAGCTTTTCACAGGAATAATTGTCTGGGTAAAATCCCACTATACAGCAATTATAAGCTGGGGAAAATACAAAACGCACACCCATCCAAAATCGTGGGTTTTTTTTTTTTTTTTTTTTTGGGGGGGGGGGGGGTTAATAGTTCAACATTACTAGATATGTTGAAAGTAAGATTACGGATTAGAGCAATCCATTACGATTATAAATGTAACCCCTGACGAAATCAAAAAGATGTTGAAGGTTAAAGAGGAAAGCCTGACTCCGGCTTGGGAAAGAGCAAGACTCTACATTTGAAATGAGGCAATAGTTCTGCGATGTGTAAATCCAAGGAGCCTACAGAGCAGTAAGAACAACTTGTAATTTGTGCAAGGTCTATCCACTTTGTGCCTTGTCTGTTTGTGAACAAACATATTTTGTATATTGTACATTTAATGTTTCATTTAAGCGTGTGCACAAAGACACTTCCTTTACCTGTGTCTGCAAGATTTTCCCAAATGTAGTATGTTTAAACAATATCTGGGAACATTTGGATCATCACACTGTAGTGGGATTGGCAGTAAGAAAATTTGGACAGCAAAGTATAAAGTTATACAATGAATTCGCGAAAGGTTCAATTTTCATTCAACGGACCTCTAATTGGTTCCATATTACAATTCTGTAGGAGCATAACCTTCCTTTTGCATGCACTGTTGATGGGGTCTGTCAGTTAAATATATATATATATATATATATATATATATATATATATATATATATATATATATATATATATATATATATATATATATATATATATACATATATACACATATTTACACACATATATATACATACATATATATATATATATATATATATATATATATATATATATATATTCATACATACATACATATATATATATATATATATATATATATATAGATGTATATATTTCCATTGAAGAAAAAATTTAGTTGTTACATACACAGCAGCTATGGATAGAACATACGTTTTGATACTTGTTGGCAAGTACATTTTAAATACTTGGACAGACATGGAATAGAGTCTGTGTAATTTGTCCTTGGTACATGGAGTAAGTTTTATGCAGACGGGGGATGTAATACCGTGAGCAATGTTTCGCACGTGATCTTGTTGGTGTTTGCAAGTGAGTGATATATATAAATTATGAGTAAACTTGAGATGTGGTTTGAGAAAGATCAAACATACCTTGAAGGTAGTGAGGGACATCAATTTTGCAGTATCTATGAAAAAAAACTTGGAGCTTTCAATTGCAGCATCACTCGAAATTTGAGAAGATTTAATAGCTTGAAAATTGAATTGGTGTGAGCATTCTATGTGGCATTACACATAGGGCGGAAAACTTTATCGCGTAGTGAAAAAGTCTGATCTTAAGAGACACCACAAGAGAGAATACAGTAATTAAGACGTGATATAAAAGGGAGTTATATATTAGCTGAAAGCCATTCATGGGAACATATCTATAATTTTTTAAGGTGCCTACAACTTTGGATAATTTATTACCATTTTTATTCCAATGGACATTCCAGTTTAGGTTTCCATGTAAGCAAAGACCATGGAAATCAAATTAAGCTGCTCTGTTTACAAATGTGTGGACAATCGTTCAATTTCAGGCAAAATAATTTTTATTGGAGAAACTGGAAGAGCATGTAATTTGTTTTGACTCTGTTTAATGAGAGTCTGTTTGCTGCTAACCAATCAAATATTTTTTCCACTTCGATATTTATAAAATCTTAATCAAGTTATGTATTGGATGAACGTAGAAGATTTATAAGTATAGTATTGTTTGCATATAGAATAGAATCAAATTTTGTAGAAGCCAGATGAATATCACTAGTATAGATAATATACAAAAGGGGGCAAGGATAGGTCCCTGTGGCACTCCAGTGTTTATGGGTAAAGTATTTGAATGGATATCGTCCAAAGTAACATACTGGGACCTATTAGTAAGATAATATTTTAACCAGTTTAGGGCAGTGTCTCGGATGCCATGACAAAGCAGCTTGTGAGGAAGGATCTAATGGTCTAAAGCGTCAAATGCTTTGGATAAGTCTAAAAAAAATATGGTTATTGGTAGTTTCCCAGTGTCAACCGTTTTCATTGTTCTGTCAATAAATTCTAAGGCTGCAGTTTCAGTTGAGTGGAGTTTTTGTAAAAAAGCATGTTGACTACTGTAAGATAATTTCTTGGAATAAAGGTATTCATAGACTTGTTTGTACACAACTCAATCACAACCTTAGACATAACAGGCAAGAGAGAGAGAGGGTGATAATTTTCTAATATAGTATCATCATCCAGTGAATCATGGACAAAGATGATACCTATTAGGAAATTTGAACAATTACTTTGTGAATATTTTCTCTTTCATAAGCTCCTCTGCTGCAGCAAAAAGGTTTTGCATCCTGGCCTCCATTCCATGTAAACTCTGTTACTAGCTGGGTGATCAAGCATTCACATATGAAAAAACTCCATCGGTCTTGTGTTTGACACTGTTTGCAAGCATATCTTGTCAGAGGCGATGTGCGTAAGACGCGTTACGCTGAATAAAAATGCACGCGGTTTGACCTGATATTGCATATGGGATGCATTGCTTGTATCTCTGTTTTTATATTTCTTTCATTGTAGCCACATGCACATGTCTCTTCTTTTAACATTTTGATGTATTATATATATATTATTAACGGTTTTGTAACTGACGCACCGTGGGTTCTACCCTGTCTGCAGGGTCAACAGCTTAATGCATGTATCTGCCATTCCGACTTTGCCCGAGGTGTGTCCATCATTGATTTTGTCCACAGCTTTGCACTCAGATGACACTGAAGCCAGATTTTCTGAACAGCTTGCAGACTCAACAGTGAAGCTGAATCAAGCAAAGTAGGAGCTACAATAGCAGACTTGCACATATTTCTGATGGAACAGATGTATAACAGCCCACGATCAGTCATCTGCAGTAAGTTACATGAATAATCACATCTCAAGGATTTGTTTTTTACATTCACATTCGACCCAGCACTTATGTTTCCATATGGTGATCTATTTGGCATCAGTCCATACTGTAGTGTCAACTGTGACCCATAAATGAATAGAAGATGCAACGTAAAATGTATAGTACTAGAATTAGCCAGAGTTTTTTATTACATGACCAAATCTAGTTTGTTTGGTGGCACTCGATATTCCGTTTTATCCATTGTTATCGTTTTTTCTCATTGTGTCCTTTCTTTTCGGCAGCCGATTGACATATGCCAAGATCATTATTTTGCTTCATTTTTGTTTCAAATTTCATGTTTTCTCTCATGTTACTCTTCTAATCGCAATTTGAAGGCAGCAACTTTCCATCCAGGCATTTTTGCTGAACGTATTGTGAATTGTGATTGTAATATCCACCGGTGAGAGGCCATTTTGCTTTTTATGAACCATGGTTAGGGATCTCCTTATTCCAAAACCCTATCTTGTGACACCCAACGACAATATAAAATTTAAGCAGAAGTATGCATGGCAGAAAATAAAGCAAGCCTAACATCCATTGATCTCAGCATTAGATTTGAAGAAAAGTTAATGGGCGTCTTGTTTTGTTATTTAAGCTTATAGATGAGCCCACCAGAATAAACGAATATGCTTATAATTCATTAGATCTTATTATAACTGACTGGTCAACTGGTCTTCGACTTTGGAACATTCCTCTATTCCTCATTTGTCTAAAATGCTAATCATAGAGTAGTCTCTCTCTTTCTTTCTCTCTCTCTCTCTATTCTTTCTCTCTCTCTCTCTCTCTCTCTCTCTCTCTCTCTTTCTCTCTCTCACTCTCTCTCTCTCTCTCTCTCTCTCTCTCTCTTGCCTTGTATAAGGATAAACCTTTCAAACGATCAGCGTTGGAATTACCAAAATGCTATTTATTGTGATCTTAATGCTGCCTTACAAATAGCTGCTTGGAACACAGCTCATGAATTATAAGATTCAATTGATGAAGCTGTATCATACTGGTCGGATTTGTTTCTTTCTACAGCTAAAGACATTATCCCCTTTTAGCTTAGGCACTGGCCCTAGATAACTGCAACAATTAAAACGTATTCGCCGGTACAACCACACCTGCAAACGTTTTAAGCATGTGTCTAAAACCTGCATCCCCACACTTACGATGTCTATATTAAGATTGAGATGATTTTTCCCAATTTTACGAAAGGTATGGCAATAAAGTAGTTAACTTTAGTCGAAACTGTGTCGCTCATATTTCCCTAGTTTACACATGCAACTTAACGAAAAAGACATTAACCCCTAAAAGTGTGTGTGTGGCGGGGAGAACTTTAAGGAACGTTTACTGGGGTGCAAAATACAGAAGGATATACCTCCGTTTTTATAAGGCGACAAAATTGTATCTTGCATAAGTCAAAAATATAAAATTTTCGACACATACTTTGCTAGTCAATGTAAAACACTGGTGCTGATGCCCATACATTGGCCGCGTTTTCATTCCGAACGCATATACGCTTACATGACACTACTTTCGCAGAAGGGTGTGTCAGTAAGATTATAACCCTATTACGATTAACGTCTGCTTCTGGCCCAGATTAAATATGAAATATCTTACTCAAAATACAGCCGACCCGATCTGTAAACCTCTCCCAAAAATCTTTACACTCTCTTCCGGCTTGTCTTATTTCCCCTGATGCCTGGAAGAGATCCAATACATGTCTGGTATTTGAGAAATCTAACAAACGGATCAAATGCAACTACCGTCCAATATCATTACTGTGTAATATATCCAAAAGGTTTGAACGACTTGTCTTTCATGTTCTCTAAGAATACTTAAAGCCGAATAATCTCATTACCTGTAAACCTTAGGGCTTCAAAACCAGAGACCCTTCTATCAACCGACTTGTGTATCTCTCCATAATTTTTATAACGACATGAACAATCCAAGGAAGCCAGAATGGTCTTCCTAGATGTATCTTAAGCCCCCGACTAGGTTTGGCGTCCTGGCTTCCATTTGAACACTGACAACTAAGCATGTCTGATGATATTGTAGCATGAATCGATAGCTACCTATCAAACCACTTTCAACAAGTCATTATTCACGGGCAATCATCTGCTTGGTTACCTTTTAAAGCTAGAGTACATCAAGGATCCATATTGGGCCTACTATTAGTCCTAATTTACGTTACTTTCATGGTCGATAATCTTATTTTGGACGTCACACCTTTCGCTGACGACATTTGGCAACTCGAAATCGTCAATAATCCTACTGAATCATCCATCAATTGAACACTAATCTCTCTGTCATACAGAAGTGGGGATTCATGGCGAGTCATCTTTGATGCTTAAATTGCATTTCTCTCATTTTTACTGCCAAACCTGTTAAACCTCGCTACCCACCTGTGCGCGTAGGCTACTCAACTAAACCAGAGGAAGATACACCCATCCACCTAAGGTTAACTCTTAGCCATAACGTAACCAGGCATGCACATATAACTCTGATACTCTAATAAGGCCAGTCACCGGTTTGCACTGCTTCAAAGATTTGAATCTAAACTTTTCCCTAGCCCTCTTTCCAAACTGTATTTATCTATGATTGGACCAATTCTTGAATATGGCTGTGCTTTGTTCAACAATTGTGGTCAAGGCTTATCTGGCTTACTCTAATCAAACCAGTTCGAGGCTGTAAAAAAATAGCTGGTGCTCTTAGGCATACCCCACATGTAAATCTTTTAAGCGAACTTGGTGGGGCAACCCTTGCCACCAGACGCAAGCATTTCAAACTGATTCTTGTCTTACAAAAGGTACCATAAATTAACTTCTCCATATCTTGTCCCTTCCTCTTTTCCATGGTCGCACCCTTTACCAACCTAGTTCCTCTGTATGCCCAATTAAATGCCAAACTAATCGCTTTGATTTTTTTCCTTCCTGACGCCATAAAGCAATGGAGTAATATTCCTTCTGATATTCAACATCAATCTTCCTTCAAATATTTACATCTTAGGTGATAGTATCCTTGGTTGCCGTAGATAATGTTCATGAATACATTTGTATGGCACCTAGATATAATCAGTTTAATTCCTTTTTTTTCCAATTTTAGCTCTAGGTGTCCACCCCGATTTGATTAGTCACCTTGCAAGTAACAGATCAATCAAATTTTTTCCCCTATGGTAGCAAGAAATTATTGGTTCCTTAAATGGACAAATCTGCGAAGTGTACCAAAAGTACATAGTGGACATAGGGAGGTTTCTTTACTAAATTTGTTTATATCATTAGCAGTTTCTTCTTCCTTTTATATCCTAGGACCTCGTATGAATGTTCTGCTTTCTATTTTAATGCTGTATGAGATGACTGTTTGTCCTGTATTCATGTACTGTAATATGTATGAATTTTATTATTGGTATCTGAGTATACAAGAGTATACTTTGTATCCCCGCATTTGTTTATATACATAGAATTGTTAACATTGTATGTCCTGTGTGTTCTCTACGTGTTGTGTGTGCATCTCCGTGCTCTTATTATTAGCATTTCAATATATTACAGGGCGATCTAAATGAAATACTTGCCTTCAGATAAAAATTAATCAATGGACTCGTAACGAGGCAGGCAGTTAGCATGATTCACATTCGTAACACATACTGACAGGTGATGCAAAATTGAATTTGTGCATCCAGTATTATCTGTACTTTGTATGCTTGAACAACACTGAGGTGTGTAGAATGATATTAATGAATGGTGTGAGACTCCTGCTTGTTAAAGTTTTTCTGTGCTTGCAACGAGAAAATAAGATATGTGTATGGTGTGGGTGTAACAGTCCTGCTACAATTTGCTGAAATGACAACAATTATTTTTGGAAATGTTCTAGTAACTATTACCTTCATGGTATAGCCACTGTTTTGTAGTATTTTGTTTGATATTGTGTAAAATGTAGATCTATATGATAAATTGTACCAGATATGGCCTGGTTTTGAATCTTATAGGCTTAAAAGTAGATACCTTGTGCTCCTGGTCTACTTGTAATCAATGCACATTGTAAATCAGGATTTAAAGCCATCAAACACTTCAAATTGACTTGTAAAATATGCATGTGTACATGCAGGATTCTTTTTGCTTGAACAGCATTGCATTGAACATATTTGAACCAGCCTCCTTATAGACATGTTGTGTGGTTGCCACAAGAAAATATACTACTCCTAAATGTTTGGGAGAAATAGGCCTGCTAAAATGTATCAACGTGACAGAAATAATGAATGAAATATGACCATTTGACTCATGATATGACCATGGTTTTCCAATATCAGCAGAACATTTTGAGAACTAATATAATAGATATTGAATATGGCCAAGGTTTGAAACATTGTATCATGGAGCATGACTTCAGAACTGCACGTGTAAGGAATGCCCATTACATATAAGAGTGTAAAGTCACAAATTGCTTCATGTAAACCACAAAAATCCCATGTGTACATATAATTTAAACAGGATATATGTGGCTATCTTGAGACTGGCAACAGGAATTGCCCATTTTAAATTATCAACAGGAGAACATAAATGTTCAACAATTTTGGCTCCTACTTTTTATTTGGGAAGAGTTCCGTATCTTTCTAGCAATGATATACTTATCAAACAGCAGTGAAAGAATCGGACACTAAAACCAATTTAAAGTACAATATGTAAACAAAAATACCGCCTTTCAAAAACGCTTGAAGAATTACAGTAGCATTTGTTGACAAAACCTCTTGCTGAAGAATTTTTTTGTGTGTTTACTAATGTATTCATGCGGCATAATACTGATGGAAAACATTTAATTTATTTTGCCTCTAAACTGATCTGAATCAAAATGCACGTGTAGGGCAAACGCGACTCAAAAGGAAGATACAAGAAAGAATTTATCCAGGTAAAACGTGTTACGTTGGATTTTATATCCATGCAGACATTCAATGCTTGCCTCAGTTTTGACAAATGATTGCGTTAATAGCAGTGACGCATATAACATGCATTTTTTTTTAAACTCAATAATAAGAAAGAGCCACATTTTGACATAGATCTGCTAAGTGACCTGTGTAAAATGAAATCAACTTATTTCTGCAATTCCAAGCATCTGTTCCTACATTAAAAGAATGTTGAAAAATGTTCATATATATGTGATACAGCAATAAATGAAAAATCCAAATAAATTTACGTTCATTTTACCATATTTTTGTACTGCGTAACTTAAACCCTTCATCTCAAACATAAAGTATCTTGTAATCAGTACTTTGCATCATTCTGATGAAATTAAACACACTTGCTGTCATCTGTAATAGCTTTCATAAATATTTTTCCCAAGGAATATACATTTTGGGCACATAAAAAGAAAATAAAACTTATCTTCAATACTCTAGTGCTTGCTACATCTACAGTGGAGACAATTATCTAAATTTTCTGACTACATTTTGATGTCTGCCTGCTTCTGTACTTAACTCATGACAAGAAAGTCTGAACCTTGCTAGGACATTGCTCCACTTCTAGAGCTTCACATCAGTAATATATCTTTTCCCATTTTTTTTCACATTTAACAAAGTCTTCAAATCACTGTAACATTTTAACGTGCCATCCTGGGTAGCATCACTTCTCCACCGCTGCAAAGCTGAATCTTTTAGTCTCTGCATACTCTCACTTACAAATGACTTGATGTTGCAACTACTTGTGAAATCCAGGCAAAACCAAATCAATATTTCAATAAAATATTTTTACACTACTTACCCATGTTTTTTCTACCTGCTTCATCTAAACTTTTCAACACAATGTAACAATGTTTGGACATTTTTCCTGCTCCATCGCTATCAACTTTATCCAAAATTTTATACAACGTGTCATATAATGCACCACCAGTGGTTGTCTTGCACACTCTCTCTTTACAGCAGAATTTGAAGCAGCTGCAGGTTATCCCACAATTTTTATTTACAAAGCTGTAACGGTTTAACGTATATACATTTTTCGTTTCACGCAACCCTGTACTTATGTATTTTACTTTATTTCCTTTATATGCCCATATCGTTTACATGGAATTTGTGCCATTAAAGTTTGATGTATTTGCAGACTGTGTTTATATCATTATTTAGTAGTAAAAGAGAAGAAAAGCAAGTGTATGTAACGTGTTCGACGTAAAGGATCTTTAAGAAAGAAGAATGAATATATGTGCACTATCACCATGACTATGAGAAAAATACCCGACAACGTAGCTGTGTACGCCGTCTTGAGTTGTACCAATAAGACAAAACAAAACGAACAAAGAATGTACGAATATTTTTTTCAAAACAACCTAAGAGAGCGTATTAAACAGGTTAAAAAAATACTTGACCAACTTTCAACATTTTTGATAGAATGTAAAGATCCAGTGTGATATTCCTTCTCACTGTTTTCCATGTGTTCAAACCGACTCTTTAAAAAGCTCTTGCCAGTCACCTTTGGATTTGACTACTTCAGTACTGAACCCTGGATCACAAGGTTGCTAATGTTGTTCTATATTTTCACAATGTTAGGATTCGACAGTTTATCTTTGTGGTGACATCCAATGTGATTAAGTATTTTTGGTTTCCCTGTGGATTCCTTCTTACGAATGTACAGATTTCTTGAGAATCTGCTGTTTTCGAAATAGATTATCTATTATGAATCTACTGTTTAGTGGCAGAATATTGTGATAAACAGCTGTTTAAGGTGCTATTTGTGGTGACCATATGTGATAGACTTTGAAATTTTGCAATGTTCCTTACACGTATATAAAGGAAAGATATTTTTCGAAGGCAAGAAGGGGATTCGAACCACAGCAGGGTTCCTTACCTGACACAACTGTAACATGGCTGACAGTCAGAACTGGCGCTTGTGTTTATATGCAACATGATGAAGGCATTTCACATTGCTGGTAACTGGAATCCCTAGTGCGTGGTATTACCCATGGCCACGTGTGGGTAAATTGGCTATCAGAAATTATTCAGTGTGGCATCTTTGTTAATTTCCATTGTAAAGTTTGGAACGGACTTGTACCAGGAGCTTCGTGATATACGAATATACTGATCATTGTCCTTTCTCTATGACGAAAAGTTTCCAAATTCTCAAAATGGAAATCTTGAACCGCCCACTTTCTACTTACATACATTCTGCAGAAACAGAAATAAGCGACACATATATTATAGTGACCAGGTAATGACGATGCAAATCTCGAGTTGCCCACCTTCCGCTAACATTTTATGTGCAGAAAGAGAAATAGGAGACACATATAGTTCAGTGACCATAATAATCTGTCTGTGAGAGGAGTTATTATTGGCCTTGCCTTTTCGCGGAACATATTGCCCTTAAAACATATTTAAACCAATTTCTGTGTAATTGTACACATCATCACATGGGTTGCTTATTCCAGGTATGCCCACCTACTCAGCCCATAGGTATAAACCAATGAAGACTGGATGAACTGAAATACTATGGTCTCTGAAACGTACTACAGTCAGGCCGCCTTTCACCGTCTCTTGATAATTCGGTACGCTTGAAATTCGGCAGCAATGAGCTGTAAACGGATTTCCCTCATTGATTTACTACATGATGATCCGGCACCCTTTAATTTCGTCACCGGCATGTTAATTGCTGAACAAAGCGGCTTTTTTGAATGTAATTTGCCTCTTTAATCCGTCACTTGATATTCAATGGAGGATATACCTTGCAATAACATACCTGATTGCGCTGTACCGCAAAATCAATAATCACCTGACATATTCCAAACAAGTTCTGTCTTGATTAGACGTTTAATTGTTCCCGCCTTAAATGGTTACATTTCATTGCAATGGCGACCCAAGAATGGTGGCTTTTTTCTACAGTTTGCACGTTCGTTATTAAAATTTCATATGATTGGTAATAAGTGTATGTGATTATGTTTTTATTTACTCATTGTCAAGTGCAAATTCGGTCTCTTCTCTATATATCCTGGTGAATTATACTGTGATTTGTTAATCTGGCAGCTTTGTTAATCCGGCAAAATGACCAAAAACAGATGGTGCCAGATAAACGCGGCCTCACTGTACATCCACCGCTCTCATGACAGTGAAATGCTGTACATTTATGTGTCTTTCTGTTAACTAAGGTCACACTACGCAGTGCACGCCACTAAAGCCTATCACACCTGCCCATATGGTAACTAACAACGAAAGGGACTTATATACTGTACTGGTGCTAAGAAATGACAAAAGGTGAAACAAAAGACAATTCGTCACCTACACCATAAAGACGTAGGAAGCCGTCCTGGGCACGTGATGTGTGACTTGTTCAGTATCTTCATGCTCGCACTTGCGTGTTGCCCCTGAACGCGTCTTACACGTCCATGTTCTGGGTGACATGTACTTTTTGCAAGTAGGTGTACATGCAATCCAAGCATGAACCTGTATATTATATCTTCATACGTTTTGTCGACCAGTTATCAATTGTATAGATGAAAAATAACCAAACAAATGCTACATGTACAATTATCATGGTCAAAGTACATATCACTTTTGCTTTAACATCAAGTTCGCCCATAACAGACATCAGTCACTATGCATTTTTAGTGTCAACATATTTCCCTTGGTTATGCACTTAAGAATCTGACCACTGGGTCCCTCTACATATGTTTCTGACGTCTGTCAGGCTCTGAATAGAGTGGTGGTAGAACAGACGCAGAGAGACTCTTCATTCGACGAAGGATTCCAGGCAAGAAGACACAACAAGCCACACTCTGTCCCAGTGCATGCTCCCATACCTAGGATATATCCTAGCTTCAGCCTCCGTAAACCAGAATCAGCTTGTTCGCATCACACTGACCCACAAATTTTGTTACACTAATGATGATTTCAGAAGGAAACCAACAGCTATTTTGATTGAGCTGACATGTCGCTCAGCTCAACCTACATGAATGGTCTTTGTCCGTTGCTTCTCTGTCATCTGTGTTGCCATATGTTCATATTTTCATTATTTTTGCTCGTCTGACTTGTTAGTCAGCTGGGCTTTTAGGAAGGTCCATCATCTATCTGACCCTCGTCCATGCACAGTTCGCATTTGCGACTTCCTCTCCAAAACTGCCGGCCAGATTAACTTCAACATAGTAGAGAGTACTTGGGTAGATCTGTATGAAGCGTATTCAAATGGCCAGGGTCCTAAAATATTCTTATATTTTATTAGTTTTTTGGGGGTCTTATTTTTTTTAGTCAAAATCTTAATTTTCTTCGAAACCATTTACCCAGTTTATTCGAAATTATACAGGGACACTTCTAGATGTCCCTAGATTTCAATTTGCTCAACAAATGGTCCAGCCATCTTTTATATTTATTTTTAAGATTTTTGTGACTTTTGTAATTTTCTATTCCTTCTCCATAACCATCACTCATACTAAGCGACACTTGTTGGATATGTTTCTTGTGAAAGTACCAATCAATTGTTCGTTAGGTGGCGTTGCGCTGTATCCATGATTTGAACGATGTTTTCAATTTAGGAACTTATATATAAATGCACCTTTCTTATTGCTACTATGCAAGTCGACTGCCATTCTAATACTAATTTATATTTTTGACTTCATCTCTGAAACCGTTAAGCAGATTCCCTTCCAACTTTTGGGCAGTGTACCTTGAGTGACTTTCTACCAAGTGTGTACAAATGGTCATGGTCATGTGCGTTTTCATTTTTATTTTTTTATTTTTTATTTTATTTTATGTTCATTTTTTGACAAAATCTCTAGAAATCTTTGTTGAAATCATGTGGTCAATTGGTTCGAAATTGCATAGGGACATTTCTGGCTGACCCTAGACCTTACTGTTCTACAGACGGCGATGCACGCTTTTCAATTTTTATGAACTGTTTGTGTTTTCTGCTATTTTCGACTATTGCTCCACAACTGTCACTGATATTAAGAAGGGAACTTAATATATATGTTTCTTGTGAAAAGGATCAAATAAAGTTGTTCACTAGCTGGCCCTGCTGTGGATTCCTGTCTCAGGAAATTATCGGTAAATGCACCTTTCATATTCATTAATATTCAAGAAAATGGGCATTCCATCCAGAGTTTACATTGTTGACTTTTTGTCAAAAACTGTCAGCCAGATTAACTTCGATTAACTTTGTGGCAATTTTCTCCAGTGGGTTGCCAAGAGATTTGCTTGAATGTTTAAACTCCAATGATTTTTGTATTAATTTTTGGCCTAATTTGAAAAAAAAAAAAATCTTCTTCAACAAAACCGGTCACCCAATAGCTCAAAAAGCTCCTGGAGGAAACATTGCTGTTAATTTATTCAGCATGAGGCTTTGTGAGTTGTTTCCATTTGTTTACGCAGTTTTGTGTGCTTTTGCTATTTTTGACTTTCTTTCTGAACCTGTGTTCATGTTTTGCTGATAGACCGCAGGAATGTTCCTTAAGGAAGGACAAAACAAGTTTGCCCAGTAGGTGGTGCTACTATGGAATCCAATATATATTTTTTTTTTTTTAAATTTTTATTTTGTATTTTTTCATATTGGGTATTTACCGGTTACGACATAATTCCTGCTGTTTACTATGTACATCAATAGGTATCCAATGCATATTCACATTCTGGACCTCTCTGGAAACCATCACCCAGATTCACTTCGTACTTGGTGGCAATGTTATTCGAATGGGTATACACAAATTGTGTTTGAGGGGTCATGTTCCATTATATATATATATATATATATATATGTTCCGACCCAGGTTGGAATATGACCCAGGTTGGAATAATATATCAGCTGACTGACAAGTGAGCTGAGCTAAGGTAATTTATTAACATAAATTTTTTTTTTTCTAGGCCCGATTGTTTTCAATTTGTATTTTCTATTGTGGCCCATGAGGCTGAAATATAGTCCGCTGAAATGGATAAATTCTCGCGACACGGCACCACATTTATTGCTGCAGCTCAAACTTCATAATATGATGACCTCTCCTTTTCGTGCTTCCAGCACTGGCTGACTTTCGTGAACAACGTGATACTGACGTGTCCTATTGTCTTCTTGAGAAGATTTTAAATATTCGGATCTGGAAAAAAAAAAAAAGAAACAAACGAAATAGGATGTATCTCATGACGTAAATTTTGTTATAACAAATAATAAATGTTGTGCAAAGCTGCGGTAGAAGTCAAAACAGCTTCGCCCCTTTTCGATTAAACTAAATTAAACTTGTCCTGACTCGAAACACGGAATGTAGTTTGGTGAAAACGTCCGGCACAGTGATTTCTTTTCTGGGTCAACGGAGCCAAGAACCGATGTTCTTGTGTAAAAACGGGGGAAAATAGTTCAACAATAGCAGATTAAGATCTTAGTGTAATGGTTGAATATTTTTAATTACTGTTGTAAGTAACTGATTCACATTAATCTATGCTACATGTTACACCAGACTTCATTTATTGATACTATAAGAGAGAGTGTGGGTCTCCACCACATTGTCCAAATGGCCAAACTCTGCTTATTTTTATTTTATTTTTTGATATGTTTGGTATTTGTTTATCATCATCATCATCATCATCATCATCATCATCATCATCATCATCATCATCATCATCATCATCATCATCATCATCATCATCATCATCATCATCATCATCATCATCATCATCATCATCATCACGTTAAACCTTAAAATATCGTGTCTGAAACCACTCTGCCAATTGCTTTCAGATTGCATAGGGACACGTGTCCGAAAACCCTAGACCTTGCATTGTTCAACAGATAACGCTGCTGGTTTTTTCCCTATTGTTTAAAATGATTTTTGTGAGTTTTTTTCCCATTTCCAACTTTTAATCTCAACCCGTCACTCATATTGTTTTGAAACTGGGTGTGGGTCAAGCAAAATGCTTCACTAAGTGATGATACTCTGGGTCCCTTACTTTTTACGATATTTTTATTTTGGGTAATTGTCGGTTAATGCATGTAGTCGTATCCATAACCATGCAAGTCAATAAGGCTCACAATGGAAATTTGCATTTTCAACTTCTCAAAAGCCGTCAACCACGCTCACTTGAGCCTTGGAGGAGATTACTTGAGTCTGAGCATGCAAAGATGAGCACAAGGCTGTCACAGTCCTATTCCTGTAATATACTTGCTTGCAAAAAGAATACCATAGCAATCTGGAGGGGATATTTATATATATATATATATATATATATATATATTCTGCGCTAATTATTTTTTCCCCTTCTGCTACCCTTTCTAGCAGTGTAGCTTGGGACTTTTAAGTAAGAGGTCTATTTGGTTTCCTACCTAAGGAGGAGGTACATAATCTACATAGAATCTTTTTTCTCAAGGTACATTTCAATTTGAATTTTTTCATATATATAATTATATATTTATATATCTGTCATTACTGCTATGAATACGGTGTCACGCTTAACCTCGAAAATAGCAAAAGGTACAATAGCAATTCGATTCATGTTAACTTGTACACTATAGTAGAGATGATATCATCTTTTATATATCAATGTCCCTATGAGTGTCAACGGCCGAATGCCGCAAAGGTCATGAGGCCACTTATGTGTATCAGTATTAAGTTATATGTGGGTCGAGATAGGAAAATTCCCATTTATACTCTAGCATCTTTGATTTTAATGGATCTTAATGATTCAAGTGGGATTATAGGGGGGGGGGGGGCAAAGTCTCAATTGCTAATAGTACTAGTGGTCCCGCCTATAATTTGACGGAAATTATGAGTCAAACTGCTTTTTAAGATACAAAATTCTATACCTGAAAAAGTACTTGGATTAGACCTGTCACATTTATAGGATATATAGACCATGTCCAATACTAGGATGTAAGTTAATATCAGCGACCTTGACCTATTAGTGTGTGGTAACTTTCTTTATTAAGTTGAAAGTGGTGATTTCGAATAGCAAGATGTAGCTTGGAAATCAATGACAAGGAGACTTGAGCATCCAGATCAAAATTCCACTTGATTACATTGCACTTAAAACTGTGCTTGTCTACCTACTTTTTGAGTCACTGTGACCCAGTAATTATGGAACTTTGCGGTTGTCCAAATTTATTATTTCTCGTCAATAGCTCAAAAAGTTATTACCTGATTTGAACAAACAGATCATGAGTGCTAAATAGCAGGCTCATCTTTTGAACTTTACAATTGTCAATGCGACTGTAATGTGGAAGTTAAATGGCCAATTTGAATATAGGATTTATCTTATGAATGCTTTGCACCCGGCAATTTTTGAGTCAGGCCAATCTAAATTTAAGAACTTATAAAGTATATGAACATATTCCTCGACATCATTGCTGGTGTTGCCACTTCTAATATTATGTAATCGGGTTCGATCATGGCCGGAGAAGCATGTGGAAAGAGTTCCTACCACTTTGACTGTGCACGGTGGTTTCCTACGAGTCCTTCGGTTTCCTCCACAACAAAAAAAAAGTAGGTAGGAAGTATACGCCACGATCTGTGCGATGGCGAGTGATTAATATAAGCTTGGCCTGCTTCCAAATCCCTGTTAAAGATATGGATCTATACTTTTTTTACTATTCTGTAATGTACATGTCAACATCTGAAAATACTCTGACAATTCCAGCATCCCGAATTTTTTATGGATCTTCATGAAGTTAAATGTGATTGTAGAAAAGGTCAAAATCTGGGTTGGTTATAATATTAGTGGAGCCACCTATAACTTGACTGAAATAATGAGTTAGATTGCCTTCAAAGCTACACAATTCCATATATAAAAAATAAATTACACAAGTCAAATTGATAGACTTTATCGATCATGTCCAAAGGTAACATGTTATGTAATATGAGTAAGATTGAAACTTTTTTTGTAAGATTACCAGACCCCTTAAATTGCAAGAAGTGATTTTGTGATGGCAGGGTTTCGAAAGTTAACGCTTCAACAAATTTATGGTTTTTATGATTTTTCTTTCTTCTTGCACATTTTTAGCTCTGCTGACTTCTCATTCAGCAGAGCTTATAGAATCCGTTTGCATCCGTCGTCCGTCTGTCCGTCCGTCCTTCCGTCTGTCTTTAGACTGTTTATATTTTCGTCTTCTTCTCAAAAACTGCTACATAGAATGTTTTGATTTTACACGTGGATGATCCCCAGGTAGACCTCTACCAAGTTTGCGAAGGAGATGTTGATGCAATATTTTTTTCTATTTTTTATGATTATTTTTTTTTAAAGAATTAAAATTTCTTCATCTTAAGAGCTACAAGGCCAATTGCTTTGATATTGCGTATAGAGTCAAAGGGGGTCAACTAGTTCGTAATTTGGTCAACAGGTGGCGCTGTGATTTTTTTCCTTTTTTTTATGAATTATTGCCTGTTAAGGTTATTTCCGACTTCTTCTCCAGAACAGCTGAACAGAATTACTTAAAATTTCATTCAGAATATAGTTGGACATTAGACAATGAAAGTTTGCGAAAAGAATATGGATATATTAATTTGAGGCAAGGTTATGGGATTTCAAACTTCGCAACTGTAAGGAAGTGCTGCAACTGTACATACACACACACACACACACACACACACACACACACACATATATATATATATATATATATATATATATATATATATATATATATATATATATATATATATATGGCAATACAGTGAATATATTACAATATTGTATTTACCCTTTTGACTTCGTCTCAAAAACCGCTGTATGGAATCTTTTAATTTTGCACATGGATGTTGCCCAGGTAAACTTCTAACAAGTTTACGAACGAGATGATGATGCAATAATTTTTCTATTTTTAATGACTTTTTTAATTCATTTTTTGAAAAAAAAAAAATCTTCATCTCAAGAACTACCTGGTCAATTGCTTTGATATTGCACTTAGGGTCATGGGGGGTCAACTAGTTCTCATTTTGGCCACCAAGTAGCGCTGTGATTTTTTCCTGTATATATTTTTTTTTTTTGTGAATTTTTGCGTGTTTAGGCTATTTTCGACTTCTTCTCCAGAACAGCATGATAGAATTGCTCAAACTTTTATCAAAATATAGTTGGACATTAGAAAATGAAAGTTTGTGAAAATAATGTGGATATGTTAATTTTTGACAAACTTATGCGATATCAGACTCTGTGACTGTAAGTGAGTGCTGCCACTGTACATCGGCAGCCATTGAAACAGCAAGGTATGTCAATTGATAATACATGTACTACCATGGACAAGTCAGGTCGCCCTATTCAATTTTGTTTCCTGAATAAAGTCAACTAATACCTTTTCTACACTGTCAATTTGTATGTTTGATAAATGCTGAATCAAATAGTACAGAAAAACACGGTCCATATTCATTTATTCCAAACCCAACAATGACAGCAAAGAGATTCCAGACTTGCCAAAGCATCAACATTTCTCTTCCAATACCAATGTGAAGAAACAAATTTCACTCCTGACTTGAGACATGCAGTCACCCATAAAAGGCAACTGGTGGTTTTAAACCGGTCCTCTCAACCTTAGAAATATTCGTCATTAACTGCAGACCCTAGTTCTTTTCCAAAATGCATAGGCCTAACCACCCAAAACACAAATTTCATTACTTCTGCCAAAAATAAAAAGAGACCTGTTAGGCCTATCGCCCTTAAGTTTTCCCGACTTGTCAGTCAGCTAAGTTTACAGCAAAAGAGTAAAGTAGGCCTACATCGTTTTTGTGATATTTATGAATCTGGAACATTATAAACAGACTATACCTCCACTATAACTATGAGTCGGAGAACGAAGCCCACAGCACAACATAGCCAATGAAGTAATTTTCAAATAGTACAGAGAAACATGGTCCATATTCATTAATTCCAAACCCGACAATGACAGCAAAGAGATTCCAGACTTGCCAAAGCATCAACATTTCTCTTCCAATACCAATGTGAAGAAACAAATTTCACTCCTGACTTGAGACATGCAGTCACCCATAAAAGGCAACTGGTGGTTTTAAAACGGTCCTCTCAACCTTAGAAATATTCGTCATTAACTGCAGACCCTAGTTGTAGATATCATATGAAGGGATTTGCTATCCGAAACAGACAATTAAGCAAGCAGCTACATATATCTAGTTTGCATAACAATGTTGTGTAACATATATATATATATATATATATATGCATATATTTGTTCTTTGTTAAAATGTTTATTTATCTGTGCTATTTTGTTTGCTATTTTCAAAGTATAAGGATTAATGTTCTCTAAACTGAAATATATGTGTGGAAGTTAAAAATTTTCTACAACATTAACATAAAAGCACAAGTTGTGCGAACCTCCTTCAGACATTTTGTATGGATACAACAACAGGCAGTTTTCTTTTCATCTGCATCCTTTGAAACAACAAGGTAAGTCGATGATCCAACCATTACAAGTCAGTTCGCACCATTCACTTTCATTTCCTCAATAAAGTCAACTATGACATTTCTTTTCTACACTGTCAATTTATATATTTGCTAAATCATGCTAAATTAAATGTATATACTACATGAAAAGCATTTACTAGGCCTATAAATATTAAACAGACAGGTGAGCAGCTACTCAATCCAGTTTGCATTGCAAAGTTGAGCAACATTTTGTGAGAATACAACCACAGACAGTTTTCTTCATGTCTGCTACTATTGACACAACAAGGTAAGTTCATCAATGATTCAACCATTACAAGTCCCTTCGCACCATTCCCTTTTGTTTCCTGCATAAAATCGACTATGACTGTGATTTTTGTTTTGTACACAGTCTAGTTTGTATCTTTCATAAATGCTGTATCCAATGTACATAAGGACTGCATACAGAGGATTTATAGCAAAAAAAAAACAGACAAGCATGCAAGCAGCTACTCAATCCAGTTTGCCTCACAATGTTGTGCAGCGTATAATTATGTATAATTGTGCTTTGTTAAAATGTTTATATATCTCTACAATTTTGTTTAGCATGTTCAAAGTCCTTATCTTGTAAGATCTCTCTGAACTTAAATATATGTGTACAAGCTAAAAATTTTCAAATGACCCTACGTGGCATGGATGGTTGAAAAGAAATGCATGTTTAATTGCTCACAAAAAATTCCAATAGATATGTGAACCATTGGACAAAGTTTAATTTTACATGAATGAATGAATTGAATTTACATTTAAATATTGTTATTAACGTGATGTCACATAAGGTACAATGTATCCTAAAGTCAAAACTACAAAAAAAAAAAAAAAAAAAGGCCATCAGATGAGCTTTTGAATTAAATTGAGCATGCTTTTGTGATTGGTCTCATTTGTCTAGTTGTAAACAGCTTAGCCCTCCAGTAGCACGACAGGAACAAAGAGTATTATTAAAGTGTCCTGTGCAAAATCCCCCCCCCCCCCCCCCCAAGCTGACATCAGACAGCTGCACGCATGGGAATCATCGCTTGCAGGTCCTCGCGAAATAAACCTGTCGGACACTAAGGTTTCAAGTGATTTTTCTTTGGTTATTGGCGGTTATTGGAGTGAAAATTCCCCCGTGCCTACCCTCAAGTGTGCTGCAGGTGACTATTTAATGATCAGGAGGCATAAAGGCATGCGGCTACCAAAGTCACCAAAAGGCCTCGGATTTTTGCGCAAATGGCAAAATGGCAGCGGCCAGTGAAGAGCTCGATTTTGTGCTTGTACTTTGTACGGCCTACCAACAAAATCAGCCTGTCATCGACAGATAGAAATTTAGAAGAAATTCATATGAATGAAAAATACATCTTTTGTAACATTGGAAATTGGAATTCTCGACGTTCCTGCAGAAAAGTGACCAGGTTTTCGGAGCCTGTGCACACGCGACCTCCACTCAGATCTTTTGTTACATTGGAAATTGGAATTCAATTGCCCAATTTCGTACAGAATATTGACCAGGTTATGAACCCTTCAGAATAGATTACCTCCACCAATTCATAATTGTCAACTTTCCCGTTTCCAGCGGGCGTCTCGCGTTTTGAAGAGTCAAAAACGAAATCTGAAACACAAAGTTCATGAGCAAAATAGCCCCATTTTACTTGAATTGCCAGATTCACCATCCTGGCACTATACATGTATATGGGATTATACAGTCCTATAGAGGCGCTGCGATCGGGCACTGTCAGATTCGCCTGGAAAGCGGCACAACTACGTCAGTCCTGACAGACACTTTTGACCCGCCAAATTAGCTTTGAAAAACGACTTTGCATCATAGGAAATTGTTGTAGATATGAAGAATGTGGTGTTACAGTGGTAAATGTTTATTATCAACACATGTGCACCCTTTCCCGCTGATTTTTTACTATGAAAGTTGCAAGCGAAAAATGTTCGTCACACTCCAAGATGGCGACACATACTTAGGCGGTACTACGAATGGGGAAATAAACATTTTTATAGGGGAAAGTTGACTTCCGGTTCAGCGAAAAGTTACTTCCTGTTTGATGGCCGGTGACTAGTGTGGTGATGTGTAAGAGCAGCTACCACAGAAACCGAGCAAACTAATCGTCTACGTGTTTTCATGTTAATTGTATCAGGAATTCTGGAATGATATGCGAATGAAGGTAAATTTGAGTGAGATACTGGATCCATGAGGCAGGTTTTGTTTTGTTTGCATGATCAAAGGATATTATATCAAGATTTTTTTTCCTCTGGATATTATAGTCTTATTATATATTTTACTTTTCAGTAGTGCATAGTTTATGGTACCTGCAACAAGACACAGCAAGTAAACATAGAATAATTTATAATGTTACTATTCAAGAGCAATAAGTAATGCATCTGGACTTCATGGTCTTGTATGTTACTATTCAAGAACATCTAGCTATACACCTACACTTTCATAGTCCTTTTATTGAATGATATGTTATTAAACATTGATACCAATGTGCCTGTGGAGTTTGTTAAGATATTAACAATTTTGACCTCAAGATCAAATCTCCATGTTGACTTGTATCTTTATTGGTAATGGAAGATCCTACCCCCATGATCACAAGAAAGATCGAAAAAAAAACCTCTTATGCGATATCTATTGGTAGTGGTGATTTTAAACTTAGGCGCCTTCAAAATTTGTTTTAAAGACAAACTTTGCTACCACTCTACATACATGTATATAGCTGTACAAATATAGACTGCAGTCCATGTGTTCCAATGCTGTAAAAGCAGATCCCAGTCAGCAGAGAATAGGATCATCATGATCCTCTTGTTTCTTTCTTTCTGTTTTTTGTTTCTGTTTGTTTATTTGTCTTTGTTTCTTGTTTTTGCCATATATTTAACCTAAGGGCTGTTTGAATAGCTCATCCTCAGCTGACCTTGACATAAAATCCATACTTTGTCCCACTCTGATCTAGAGGTATACCAAAGGGTGAAAGTTTAGGGCAACAGACCAAGCAAAATAAATACTGACCAACTTTGAAATAAATCTGGCTAATAGTTTTGGAAGGAAAGTCAACATATATTTCCAAATTACCTACCTACCTACCTACACACACACACACACATATATATATATATATATATATATATATATATATATATATATATATATATATATATATATATATATATATATATATATATATATATGTGTGTATATATATATATACATATATATATATATATATATATATGAGAGAGAGAGAGAGAGGGAAAGAGAGAGAAAGAGAGAGAGAGAACTCACAGCTAAAGTCAAAAATATCAAAAACACAGAAAAAAATGAAAATAAAAAAGAGAAAACATTACAGTACCATTTAAACAAAACAAAAGGACTAGGGGTCCAGAAGTCTCGCCATACAATTTTGGACCGGTTCACCAGGTGATTTCAGAAAATATGATTTTTTTTTTCAAAACAGCAAGAATTAAAATGCAGAAATCAGTAGACCATTTTTATTTGAAGCAACTTTATAGAGATATTCCGTAGGTCGACCCCAACCAATTAAACATATGAGAGATCTCAAAATCCATGCAGTGTAACCATTAGAAGAACTCTGGTAAAAATCCCACACAAGGCAGCCTCCAACAAAGTTTGAAGTCGATCTTGCTAGCACTTTTGGCCTATTAAAAATGTGAATTATTGATAAAGCACGGACAGAGGATAACATTTAAATTAACATTGGAATGACACTTACATAATATGTTTTTAAATATTAAACTTTTAAAATTTCAAATGACATTTGCCTCCAAAAGTCACGGAAGGGGTTTTCAGTAAAGAAAATCTTTGAAACAACTCTGGTTATGGTGGATTTCTTTTTATGTCCATTGGTAGTAATGTGATCAGGCTATTCCTTTGTGAGGCGTTATACAAATTTCAACAGTTGAGCGAGAAACTGGTATGAGGAAATTGAGTTAAAATGAAATAATGTATAATATTATGCATATATGGCTGTGATATGACACATTCTCACTTCTATCCTGTGTTTTTATAATTGTGTGAAATAAGCTTTTACCTTCAGCCCTGTGATGTTTTCATTCAACAAAAGCGTATTTTGTGGATATAAAACTCGATTTTTGTAAAGTTTGGAACATCCAACGTACCCATAGTTGGCTTGTTTGGATGTGGATTCACATGCAGTTTCCATATTAAGGCCCAGTAAATGGATTGTGCTATTTCATTTTTAAACCAATACAGAATTTCAAGTAGTCAGAACAATACTAGTAAGTATTCTGAGCTCACCCATTCTTCCCTCCAAGGCTAACGGTTTCCTTTTCCTTCTGAGTGATCCTTGTCATTGGCTCACCTGGTTGTCAGTGGCCTTGGACAAATGGCTTTGTAAACAATAACATTGCTCATCATGCCCATGCAAACAAACCCCAAGTGGTCAGCACTGCTGTAACTCTTCAGTGTAAACAAACGTTTTGAGTTAAATTTTCCTAAATACATTTTATGTTCACCAATCTGAGTTTTTGGGAGCATGTATTTGAAGCATCCAATTATCCCAAAATATTCAAAAGTGTTTAAAAGTTATCCAAAGGTGCTCGCTCAAGATCTGTCACCTGAAGTGAAAGTGGTTTATTTTAGGCATCGTGAATATGCCGAGGCAGTATTAACCGTATTTTGGAAACGTCAGTGTCCAGACCATCGTGTGGCAAAATATTGTAATACTTTTTAATAGTTCATGTTGAGGAGGTAGAATATTTTGCGTATTTACTGGAAGCAAGTTTTCTTACTTGCAATGTATATTGGCACCTGCTCTTTGTTGCCAGTTCACAAAAAATATATTTGAGCCATAAATCCGCTATTGAACTACATATGTGTCGTACGCTGATCTGTCCAAGAGCTGTTTTAAACTCCACATTATCACAATTTCTGGAATAACCTAGGCAGAGCGAAGGTGTAAACACAATATTGTCCATGAAGGCAAGGAAAATAATATAACTTATTTTGACATACCATTATTTCAAAAGTATTTGACTCACCCATGTTTACAAACTAGGAATATTTTTTGTTCAGAACTAACTAACAATGGCTTTGAACAAACTTGCTGATACGTTTTGTAGAAAAATTCATAAATTGCTTAAACACACGTATCCTCACAAAACATTAAACAAATATTGTGTATAACCCCTTGGACAGAATTAGGGCCTATGCTTTTCCTGAAGTGTTGGTATGTAATTTTCAAACAGTTGGCTCTGCAGCTTTAATCAGACTATGTTTTTGTCACGATGTTCAAAAAGATGAACATATAATCATAAAAAAATCTTTAAAAAAATCACTCGGACACAGGAACACTGATGGGAACCTCTAAACCAGGGTGAGCCTTATATTTTATCGGTGCGATGTCAAAGCCAGGTGAGGACGAGCTGTTTACATAACTATCTTGTAATGGATATATGGGCACAGAATTACAAGCAACAATACAAAAAGTATTGCTCAGTTATCTAAAGTTTGGTTTTCAAAATGTTAACTGGAACGTTGGTATTTCAATTTGGATCCTAACATGATTGCTAAAACCACATTTTCAGTTTTATCTGAAATAACTCAGTGTCATCCAAATATTTACAGGCTTGCTGTGAAGAAATATTATATCCCTAGTATTGCATAGTAATGATGAGACATCTTCAAGAAACTAACTTCTTTATGACCTAAAGAACCACCACCTTAGGGACCATGTTACTTGTTACGCTTGATGGCACTTGGGGCTAGGGAGGGGGGGGGGCATAACCTTTTGAATGTTAATTTACTCAAAACATGACAAACAATATGAAAGTGAGAAAAAATAAACAAAAAGAAGCGAGTTATAAGTTGCAATATACGAACCGAATACGCATTCCCATAACTACATAGCTATAATGTTCCTGGCCCATTTATAGCATCAGATCAACTGATTTTTTATATTATAACCTGATTATAGATGATATATGTCAACTTTGTATTTGAACCGGAGCAGGGTCTCTTATCCTGCACTTTTAAGAAAACGATTTGAAGCACACAATTACTATCATGGATATTGTTGCTTGTGCATTAAACCACATTTTGGCTGAAATTTCCGTCAAATTATTGGTAGCGCCACTAGTATCACTAGCAACCTAGACTTTGACCTCCCCACAATCCTATGAGAATTCCGTGAAGATAGGCCAAAAATTAAAGACGATACATTGTTCACAAGTTTTCCATTTTTTCCTATTTATAACCCCAATATTGCAACAAAGGTATTGCAGGTGACACCAATATTATTGAAAGGAACCTACATTTTCACACATCCTATAAGTCCTGAAAGTTATGTCACTTTTAAACGTTATATGGGCCTGACTCAAAAATTGTGGGGTGTGGGGTATTCAGAGATGACTTCTATACTCATACTGGTTTGAGTTTGACCTTCAACTCAGATTAAAAAGTTGTTAAATTCAAAATGTGCGCCCCACATTCAGCTTCCCAACCATGGTTTGCTTGTTTAAAATGGGTAATAATACTGCGGTTTATTAAAAGGGGAAAAAAAGGAAAAGAAACATTGGACAAACGTCAAACTCTATAATTACTGGGTCGCCGTGACCCAGAAAGGAAGTCACCAAATACAGTTTTATGTTCAATGCAATCAGTTGGAATTTTAATATGAAAGCTCAATTCTCTTTGGCATTGGTGTCCAAGCTACACCCTGCCATTACAAAATCACGTCTTCAACTTTACAGCCATGGTAACTTCACAAAAATAGGTCAAGGTCTCATATATTTTATACCAACAGAGCATTGGACATGCTCTATCTATCGTTTAAATTTGGCAAAGCTACTCCAATTGCGTTATTAAATGTGAATTTTTATATATTAAAACAGATTTTTACTCAGACAGTCCGTCAATTTTATTTGGTGTCGTTTGTATCGTTGAAAGGTTCCTAGATTTTTATACTCACGTATCCGTCCTAAAAGTTATATTGGGCTAACTTGAAAACTGTGAATGGCATCACGCTTACAACCCAAAAGTTAACAGTTGGACGGATGGACAACATGATGGAGCGATGGACATGAGCGACCCTATAAACTCTGCGACCTGAGTTCAGAAGAGCAAAAAGGTGCAACAAGTATGCTGTGATTAACACTGGTAGCTTTAAGGGGGTCCCCTCAACCTTTCGGAATATTCTTCCTTGACTACAAACTAATAGGCCTAACCACTGAAACCTCAAAAATCATTTTCTGTGCCACAGAATGACGCAGGAAACCACTCTTTGCCACCATTTGTTTCACATCTTGCTCTTGATTTATATCACTCCATACATGTGTAATATGCATGTTTTCATATGTGCATATGTGCATATGAGTATGTATGTTTGTATGTATATTCATATATTGATATACGTAGAAGTATATGGGTATACACAATACGTGCACACATCCATACGTATATATATATATATATATATATATTTGTGTGTGTGTGTGTGTGTGTGTGTGTGTGTGTGTGTACACGGCTGGAGAAAAATAATGTCCGCTTATTTTTTATAAAAATAAAGTCTGTCTCTGTTGTTGTCATTGGCATGTAACAGCGCGGTTGTTGGTAGGCAGTTTTCATCAGGTCGCGATAGTATATAAAGGACCCTGTTCACAAAAACAAAGTTGAGGTTGAATAGACCTGTGTTGAGTTTGAGCTTAGTGCATATGTCATTTAGACATATTTACGAAATTTGGCTAAAGAAAAATTCTTCAAAAAATATAAATCTAACTGGAGCATAAGAAATGAATAATACTTAAAGAGAACTTGCATAGAGCATTGCTACTTTATGGAAAAAATACACAATATTGAGCATTAGAATCCCTATTGACATGCATAGTAATCAGTAGGAAAGGTGCATTTACCAGTAAGTATCCGAATTGACCAAAAAGAGAAAAAAATCCACAGCAGTGCCATTTGTTAATAACTTGGTTAGATCCGTTCACAAGAGACATATGTGCATAGTTAAATCCGAGGGACGGTTTTGGAGAAGTTGAAAATGGCGAAAACAAACCAAAAATCATAAATAAAAAAATCAAAAGCCAAATGAACAAATTTCGAAGACGACTCCTTAGGAGTGTTTCTGTGTGATATTGAAGTCATTTGGAAGGCGGTTTCGGAGTAGAGATCTTTATGTAATATTTGCCGAATGAAAATAAACAGTCAAAAAAATATATATATATATATATTAAATCCCCCAAAAAACCGGAGCGTGGCAATTTGTGCCGACTTGGTAGAAACCGACATAGGGTACATTGCTATCATGTTTGAAGTGAGTCTGGCTTATCGTTAGAGAGAAGAAGTCGAAATGGGGATTAGCATAAGATGGTCCATTGACTTACTTAATATAGAAAGGTGCATTTACTGGTAAGTACCTTCATTGAAAAAAAAAAAAAAAAATGAAAAAAAAAAACAATTAAAAAAAAAAAAAGAGGAATCTAAAGTAGAATAGTACCTTTTAAATACCTATGTTTGACCCTTTGACAAGGAACATATCCAAACAGTTTCAGGTTAATCTGAGTGACAGGTCTGGATAATAAGTAAAAAAAAAAGTACAAAAAACACACAAAAAATTTTAAAAAAGAAGGAAAAAATATGCACCATCACCTGGTGAACAATTAAAAGGTAGGAGTCCATACCGTTCTTGTGTGAAAACAGAGCAGATGGGTGAGCGATTTTGGGGAAGATTTTTTTAAAGATGTTGCCAATCAACTTTAAAAAAAGCAACAAAAAATAAGACACACAATTTTTTATAAAATCCCTGGATCATAGCGATTTGCGCCAACTTGGTAGAGACCGACCCAAGGTATATTGCTACCAAGTGTGAAGTGGATCTGGCTGATCATTTAAGACAAGAAGTCAAAATGGGAAGTAGCATTATGATGGTCATTGCATATATGGTGATTCATCAACATGGTAATCCGATATTACTGATATGTCTCTATTTGAGTTGGATGGGTACAACTTCATTAGTCAAGGTTACATTTGCACTGCTTATGATGCCTAGCTATTTATTTGAAGGGCAGTTATAATTATAAAAACGTATACATATATATATAAATAGTCAGAGATCTAGGAAGGTCAGTTTTCAAAAATTCGTGGCAATTTGTTCCAAAAGAAAATCACGGTTGGAAATGTTTGACGACCTCCCCAAGACATAAATGATAATTACAACTCATTCGTTAATGAATTTTCTCCAATACTTGATTCACTAAATAGCAAAAGTAGTCATTTGTTAATTGCAGGAGATTTTAATATTGTCTGCTAAAACTAAATGAGAAAAACATTGTAAGCACTTATTTTGACACCATCACATCTCTGGGCTTTGTCCCACAAATAACCTTACCAGCTAGATTATTTCAAAATCGAGTAATATCAATAGACAATTTCCTCCTGAACTAACATATCTGAAATATCCTCCAGTTTCAGGGATTTTAATTTCTAATATATCTAATCATTTTCCATATTTCATGTCTTTGACTGCAAAAACACTTGCGAACCAAAATCCAAAGGATATCTACACAAAAGATAACAAACCAGAGTCTTTTCCAAATGTTCTTAATCAAATTAGTACATCAGATATATATATATATATATATATATATATATATATATATATATATATATGAATGATAAGATGAATAAAAATCCAATGGCCGACCCTACAGAAAACCACAATATATTAGCGAAAACTTCAAGCATGCTTTAGAATTTTGTTAAAAATCTAAAATGACCAAATTTAACAAACATAATCAGAAAATATATCTGAGTAGATTACTCAGCTCACAATAATATACATAGCAGATAGGGACAAATTATACAAAGAACTTAAAAAGACCCCCTACTAATTCATAAGAATATAATCGGGGCAAAAGTAATCTACATACATACAATGGTAATATCTTGAAAACTAATATCAAACAAGCCACGAAAACTTAGTATAGTTCTTGCTTCCCAAGATAGAAAAGTAGCATAAAATATCCATGTAAAACTGTTAAGGAAGTTCTTAATAAAACAAAATAATAAGGCTTATTTCCCTAATTTGAAAAATCAATGGGAAATTCAATATTGATTAGCAAGAAATTGCTAACAAATTCAACAAGTATTTCTCTGAAATAGGTCCCAAACTAGCCACACAAGTAAATCCCTCCCAAAAAACCTACGATTTCCATAAATATTCGCAACCCTTGTGAGCACAATGTCTCCTTTAAACCTGTTACCGGTGACACTCTAGTTAGAATATAGGAATCTTTGAAACAAAAACAAGTTGTGGCCATAATGGATTTTCTATCAAACTGTTGAAATATATATAAAAAAAAAAATGAAATCAGTATGGCACTAACACTCATTTTTAGGCAATCTATTGCCACCAGGGTTTTTTCTAATAATTTGAAATTAGTCAAATTCATTCCCTTTTTCAGAAGGGTGATGAAGAAATCCTAGGTAATTATAGACCAATTTCCCTATTGCCTAGTTTTTTTTTTTTTTTTTTTTTTTTTTTTAATTTTTTGAAAAACTAATGTTTAATTAATTCAACGAATACTTCAAAGCACATCTTTTGTAAGGTAACCATCAGTATGGATTTCATGATGGACATTCCACAGAACTCGCTGCCATTAAACTAGTTGATTGTACACTAAATGGTATAAATAAATCTGATATCCCGATAAGCACTTTCAAGGACCTTTCCAAAGCATTTAGATCGCCATATCTTAATTAAGAGCTGGAATACTATGGCACAAATGGTACAGCAGTAGAACGTCTAACAAATTATCTAGCCAACCGGAAGCAATATGTAGAAATAAATGAGACAAAATCAGCACTTCTAAATATCGACACTGGTGTTCCATAGGGCTCAATTTTAGCCCTTTATTGTTCATAATCTATTTTATTGATCTACATATGGATTCAAACATTTTAAAGCCAATTATGTATGCTGACGATACAACACTATTCAGTTTCCTACAGGTTTTACTTAAATCTGACCTGAAGCAATAATTCTCATACGAAACATGTCACAAACACATTAAATCAAATAAGTAAATAGTGGAAATTCAATACATTGTCTTGAAATGAAAATAAAGTCAAATTCATGTTTCTTCACAACCCACAAAGAGTGGTGACAAACAAAAATAAATAAAATAAAATGAAATAAAAATTTACAAACATCTAAATAGGAAAGTTCACAAAGATAAAATCTCATCCACGATATCCAAACCCATTGATAACATGCACAAATTCAGAGAATACTTACCAACACATATTCTGCAAATGATATATAATTCACTTGTACTTCCTCGTCATACCTATGGTTGTCTAATTTGGGGCCATAATAATGCAAGAATTGATCCCCCAACCCCCCAAAAAAGGCAAAGCAAAAGAATTAGAAGTCTCAGCAAGTATATTTCACATACAGAACCTATTTCCAAAGCCTAAATCTACTAAAAAGTGGTGACATATATAGTCACTAATGAGATCATACATGTAGGTATATCAATACCAGAAGACCCATGGGCAGTCAAACCCAGATTATGTATGATCTTGGAGACATCTCTGTACTCCACATATGGGTATACAGATTTTGTACATGGGGAATATATAAGGCATTGCATCCCACAATTCAAACTCTGGCTATATGGTGTGTTGCTCTGCCCACCAACATGCTGCTACCATAGCAACATCTTGCTGCCCTAGTGACAGCGCTGACTTGCATGATAAATATAAGAAAACTGCACTGTTGTAGCTATGAAGCAATGTACTGCAAGGTAGCAGTATGTTGCTTGAACAAACCCCATAAGACAAGGCAGCATGCTGCAACCAGAGCAGTAGGGCCATATGTTTAAGGTATCTGCACTGGTGCAGATGTTTAACAATATAGTCTGCATTGTTGCAGCATGTTGCTAAATCTTGCCTCTAAAAAAACAGGGACCACACTGTAACCCTTGTAGCAAAAAATCATTTGCATGATTAAATTCAGGTACTTCCAGTACTGTAGCTATGCAAATAAGAAGGCTGATTTTTGTATGTGAGCCAATCACTTCAGAGACCTCCGGGGAAGCAAAGTTTAATTGTGGGTTGGATCTCTTGAGGTCTTGGTGTTCTGGGTGTGATTGCTTGGAGTCCATACAGTGCTAGTCAGTCAGTCTCAAAGGAGACGTATAGGTCCCTGTCTGGGCATCCTGGATCCTCGGTCAGTCTGAGTGCTAGGGTCCCAGTGATAGGATCATAAGCTTGAGCATCCAGGCGCACTGGAGCCAGTGTGAACTTCCCAAGCTCCCAGTTCCAAGAGCTGGGATCGTAAGTCCAGGCATTCCAGAGCAGGAGGGAAAGCACCCAAGTCTGTAGTGGTGCCTTCCGCTGTCAGTGAGCCCTTGACTCCTGTGCTGGTGCCCCCCTCTGGAACTCAAGTATCAAGCTGAAAGAATCTGGCTTAGATACCAGCTTTGCCTCCTTCCTTTCTGCCCGCTACACCCCGGAAGGAGTGGCTGGCAATTCCACTGGCCCTGCCTTTTAGCCGGGTGCTCTGCCTCCCTCCTTAGAGAAGCAAGCAGAACTCAAGCTCTGCAGGGAACAGCTGCGGCAGTTGAAGCCTTTGCCTTCACCTGCCCATGCCAGTACTCATGCAATGACTCTGTCAGTGGAGCAGCTTGCTGTCTCTCCATCGAGTCTTGCTTGGCTCCAGGGCACTGGAGTTCTTGGAACTCCAGTAGGATGGCTGCTTTCTGCAGATTTATCCATCAGGGGAAGCTGTGACATCTGCTAACCCCCCCCACCCACCCACCCCAGGACAATCAGGAGCTTTTGCAAGTCCAGCGGGTGCCCCCTGGCCAGCAAACCCTTCGAATTGGTGGCACCTGTAGCCTCACATAGAGTTTTCTGGAAACGCCCCTCCTTGCCCTACATGGGTTGAGCAGGTAGAAGCAGTGACAGAGGCTGTGAGGACTTCCGAGGAAGTCATTACTACCCCTTTGTATATATTCGTGACAAAAATTCTTCCTTCTCAGGCATTTCTCCCATCATCTGGGACTGATCCATTGTACAATGATGCTTTGGGTCTCACCACTGCCTCCTGGGTAGTTAGGCTTCAGAGCTTGACAAGGAGGGGGAGGAGGAGTAAGAGCTTATGCAGTAAGACTCATCTGTCAGCAGGCCCCAGCTGGAAACAACTGGTCGACTATCATGCCACTCTTGCTTGGAGCCAGCAATCCCATTGGTGACTGTGGAGCAGACAGAACCAGCTTGCATCCCTATGGACACTATTCTGGCTGCTCTGTGGGGCTTTGAACATGTCATAACCCTGATCCAGAGCCTTGAGCGAAACCAGGTGGTGGACAAACTTTAGGAGGGGAGGCGAAGGGGCCACTACAATGGGCTGCCAGGGCTTGTCTCTTTAGGATATGAGTTGTAAGACCCCTATCCACCTTTGTACCTGAGTTTTATGACTACATTGAAGCTAAGACTTGCAGCACACGGGTCCCAATAGAGTCACCAAGGTGACTAAGAATATCTTTGGCAAGGCCAGACTGCTCCCAAAGCAGGTCATCCAGAGGGGATGGTCATCTGAGCTTGAGCAGATTATCCCTTTCCATCCAGTCCAAGTGGGCTTCAATTGGGCACAATTTGATGCTTGGCAGCCAAAGTTTATCACTGCATATGCCGATGCCTACATGAAGTTTGAAGAGGATGCCACGGGAACTGTCCTTACAGTATCATATTAAGATTTCTCTTTGGCCACCTTGAGGTCTCTCCAGGGCAGCCTTGAGGGCTCTCTGCATATCACAGAGGCTGTACAGGACTGGCTTTACCAGGCATCACTATTTGCTGCTTTGTTGTCATGAGTGGTTGCCCACCAGGTCCAAGCCAGCTGGTCATTGGAGGCCAACCTTCACTTGTTGCAGGTGGTGGGGGGTGGGGGGGGGGCTACCTCCACAGTTGCCTGACTCAATATTTTGCACAGCCAGAATAGGGCCTCTCTTCTCTGGAACCTAGTTTAGAGGAAGTTATTCATCTAGTGAAGGACCTTCAGGCCTGCTGAGCCAAACAGACCATCACCATGACTCTGCCCAACACTGTTCAGTCAGTTTCATCCTTGGCAGCTGAAGCCCCGAAGCATGCCACTCAGACTGCACCTACTCAGCCTTCAACTTGCACACTGACCTCAATGCTATGCTGTCCTAGGAAGAGCAACTGCTGGCAATCGGTGAAGGACAAGGGAAGGTAAAACGACTCTTGCACTGTGGACCACCCAGCCTCAGCGTTGGCTTCTGGCATGGCTACCCACATCTCAGGGCACCGGATATGCAACTGTCTTTTTACCTTCACACACACAGTGGGGGTACATACAGATGAATTGTTCATCTTGCATGCCATAAGATACAGCGTTTTGCTGCCCTTCACCAAAGACAGGTCTCTGTCAAGGCACAAACCAATGTTATTCACACAACCCATAGAGGAATCCAAGGTTTTCTGTTCCTGGAGGCAGTAGAGAAGCTTGGGAGCAAGTGCACCATAGAGCTGGTCAGAGATCCCAGTTTGGCCAGGTTCTACAACGTACTGTTCCTTGTCGCCAAGAGGGAGGAAGGATGGGGCCCGGTTATAGACCTCTTGATGCTGAACTGCTGAAAGCCCCATCATTTGGGATGGAGACTCCCCAGATGATGGCAGCTGCCCTGAGGCCCCTTGGGGGATATCCTTGGACCCCAAGGCCAAGTTCTTCCACATGCCAATCCCGGAGACTTCAAGGAGGTATCTCTTGTTTGCATTCTTGAGCTAGATCTATCAGTTCAGGTCAACTGACCAATCATCAAAGAAGTATGAAGATGGGAGCATGCACACCAGGAGTCACCACTGGATCCACATGGATTGAGAGAAGGTGCCACGGGACCATCAGGTTTTAGAGAACAATCAGGCGAGTGAACTTAACTCAATTATCTTGGGTTTTACTCCCTGACACAGAGGTCTTCGTTATGGTGGTCGAGAGGTAAGTGTACTTACTACCACCAAAATTACTAAAAATTTCACGTAAATATATATGTGTGTGCATGTGTGTGTCTGTGTGTGTCTGTGTGTGTGTTTATTTGTTGGACTGATGTTCACTAGGTGGTGGTGATGTAGTGGAAAACCTCATTTTTAATGATTTTTTTTTTTTTTTCAATTTTTGCACTTATCGGCTACATTTCCGTTTATTGCAATGCAAGTCAGTAAGCATTGCAATGGTAATTCGTATTTTAAACTTCTTAAAAACCGTCCGCCAGATTCACCTTAAATACAGAGGGTGTGTGTGTGTGTGTGTGTGTGTGTGGTAAGATATCAAAAATACCATTTGATTAGTAGCGACAGGAACTCACCTGATCTGGTCTGCCAGGATCTTGCTGTATGTCACATATAATATATCATTCTCTTCAAAACCCAAGCCACGAATCCATTTCACATATTCTATGGCAAGTACAGTTTTTCCAGTGCCTGGCAATGCTTTCAATAGAATTACTTTTGCTGTCTTAGCTTGACATTCTTGTAAGGTTTTCAGGTGCTCCACTGTCAGAAGATTCATTGTTTGAACGTGTCCAAAGCATTCCTTGTCCATGAGAAAGGTGCTGGGGACGAATAATGCGAGGCTTGCGTAAAGGGAATTTGTAATGGACTTACACTTGCTGCTTCCAATCGTCAAGTAAGAATCAGGGTACATTTTGTTCGTGTTTACCATATTTGTTAGTTCTTGAACCCAATTACCATTCTTTAAGGTCTTGTATGTAACGATGTGATGTGTCACATAAAAATCACAATTGCTCTCGCACAATCCTATACAGCTGAGACTCTGATCCAAATAAGGTAGTACATCCTTTGAATACTCGCTCAAATTGGTTTCATCAAAACTAATGGTGAGTAAAGATGGCATGTGTAATGAAGTGATGACTAACATATCACATATAATACCTTCGTATTTCTGACTCTTCTTGTCGATGTCAGTTTTTATGCAGGGTGAAATGTAAAGAATTCCATTGGTCTGCTCATACTGCTTTTGCAATGCTGCAATCACGTCCTGCACTTTCTTTTTATTGTAATCACCATCAAGTCCCAGCAACTTCTTGTATGTTTCTGGCAATATGTGCAATCCTTCTTTAACTGCAAAAAGTTTGGATGTCAAGTATTACATACTTGTAAAATTTCTCACATTACAAGCTTCAATAAAAGAGCAATGGAAAAAAAAACACCAAATGTAGTCCGCGTGTAGCCTTATTCACACCATCAACTGCCACAGCGGTACAAGTGGAAGAAGTAGTAGTATCAGTGTTTCTCTCTCTATAATAATAATAATAATAATAATAATAATAATAATAATAATAATAATAATAATAATAATAATAATAATAATGATGATGATGATGATGATGGTGATGATGATGATGATGATGATGATTATAATAATAATAATCCCTTTTTACAATGGTCTACGAAAAGGGCTTTAGTTATTTGTCCCTTTCATAGTAATGATAATAATGATGACAATGATAATAACAATAATAACAATTTTCCTTACTCACAATAGTGTACGTTACGGAATTATATCACGCATTATTATTTAATGGACAGCAAAAGTATTTTGTAAACAAAGACAAATCTTTACATGTATCTTTTTTTATTGACAATGCAAAGTATTGTGCTTAGTTAATTCTAAATCATAGATATATGTAACAGACCCTAGTTCCAATGGCAATTGGCTTAATTATTTTAATGTGATGCACGCATATACCCACAAGCCTGGAGAAAGATTCTATATTTCATGTTATTGCCGGAGACATGAAGGATGGATAAGCAGAACATTTCTCTATATTGGCAGACCCCTCTGGGGATCATGGACTACACAGTGGAACTTAGCATTAACCACGTTCCTCCCATCCGGTTGACAGTATAAGGTGGGCTTCAGAGAAACCTTTCTCAACATAGCAAGACTTCTTATGGAAACAAAAAAAAAAGAACAAAATCCGACACACCAAGAAGATATGGTCCATCCCAATCTTCGGTAGATAGCAGTCTCTCCCAGAGAGAGGCTCCGAAGCGACTGAGCCCTTCTGGACTTGTGTAGCCTGGCATACGTGCTCCAGGATGCATCATCTTCCTGGACATTTACTTTAGCCTAGTAACCGTTATGAGTCGACCACCAAAAGACATATGGAATAGGCTAATCAGACGAATGGTTTTTACTCAGACACTAAGCAGTGATTTCATTTCCGAAATACTATTTATTGGGCTGAGAACACGCCACCAGACTAGTGCAGTTATCACTGCATTTCGGTTGTTATGCCATTAAATCCATAAAGGTACTAATTTGTTGTGGTAGAAATTCATGCACACTTAAAATCGGTGAAAAGTAATAAATGTGTTGTCTTTTCATGATATAATGAAAGCTTTCTTATAGAGTCGTTAATTAGAATAAATTTTGTGTCTAGCAATACATTGCATATGTTATCAGAGCCAGAACAGGGTACCTTCAATGTGTTTATCGCAGCAAAAATGTAATGTTTGTAGAGCGTTTTGTGCCTACATGGACCTGCAAAGAAAGTATTTGCTGTTTTCTCTCTGGCATAGTTCACAGACAATGGTGAAAATTAAGAACTTGCTGACCATAATGTTGGATGTGCCAATGCACACATGAGGCCCATTTTAATGACAAAGTGGCTAAAGCTCATAGCAAAATGACAAATCAAACTTGGAGTTTGGTTATGTATTTGTAGTATTTTATTGCAATGTTATCTTTGGCCTGGAATGCTTGGCCATGCTCACGGGGCTGCTGTATGCAATCCTAAATTTAATCAGTTAATTTTATAAGCAGGTTTAATCACCAAACCCCATGCATATATGCTCCTGGTCACGTCCTCTGAGACTATGTACTCATGTGAGTAGCCCAACAAAATATGTGATATATTTTTTTAGTCTTTGCTATTTGAAATGAAGGTGTTATGCCAAATCGAAAGTGTGTTGCACTGAAATTAAACTGCTGTTAACATCATATGACAGTATGCAATAAACAGCACGATGAGTACCATTATCTATAAACATTGTGCATGTTGAAGAAAAAAAAAACTGTACTAGTAGTGGTTACAATGTTACGTGTGTCACCAATTATCAATAATGGTTCATGCAATTTTATGTTTGTGTAAGATCTACAGATGAATCTCGAGGTTGACAAATACGTTTGAAAAAGATGTTTACCAAGATCATATAGTGCATCAGTAAGCACATTTTCTCAAAATGTATACCCACTGTGACCTTGTGAAAGGAAATATAATCAAGGTCATCCATATTATGCAGTGGCTAACGTCTACATGTGATACACATTTGTGGTAAATTTGGTATCATTATCAGTTGCTTAGCCTTACTGTTTTTCAAAGTTGAATTGAATTGGTTTGTAACACATTTAGTTTGTATTTATTGTTACACTAGTGCAGGTGATGTCACCATATTTTGTATTCATTAGTCCTTTACCTGATCTGCATGTATACTGAGTTTCATCATAATTCACTGAAAATCTCAAACCAGTGATTCCTAAAGTTCAGATTTTGATCCTTGTATTACATAATACGTCAAGTGACCCCATCAATATTAACAGATGCCCTGATTTTCACGCTGTTCATGTATGTTGACGCTGTACAGATTTAATTTGAAAACTGCGGACTGTATTGCATTCAACAAAACGTTAATGGATAATTGGATATGTGCACAGATATATGGATAAGACGGATCATATAAACTCTGCGACCATACGTCAAAAAAGGTAAAAATGTAGAACCTTATCCAACACAAATTTTAGTAAGACTTTCATTTTGCAGAAGGAGTTGCTGCATAGGTATCAAAGAAGCAGTTACACATTTTCGGGCAGAGTTTATGATGTGTATTTTTAAGCATTTTGTTCTTTTTAGAATTCATAACTTGAGGATATATAAATGCACACATTCATAAATATGTCGTACGCTGTTGTTACACTTAGTAGTCTGCCATATTCATCGAGCCTCATGTTGAAATGATGTCCAAAATTGGAGAAAATTATTTCTTCTTATTTGAAAATTCAAGGTTATATACATAGAATAATGCTAAAACAGAGATACCCCCTCGGCTGATTAGGTGCCACTATAGGTAACGAAAAGAGTAAGTGTACTCTCTTGGATCCTACAATTGCTTTGCCTGAAAAATAAGTCATTATCGGTGTTAAAAATACACCTATATATGTGTGTTGTGTCCAGGACCACGTCTTAGTAGTAACACTATTCCACTGTTCAGAATCCATGTAGCCTATATACGTCATGTATTCTAGGGCAGGGCTATTGATGTGTATTTTCTAGTCATTTCCTTATTTGTAAAATTCATCACTGAGGGAAATGTAAATGACCACATACCTGACTATGTTGTACACTGTTGTTACACAATGTATTCTGCCCTATTCATCCAGCCTGATGAAGTAATTTACAAAATTAGAGAAAAGTACTTCTTGTTAATGTAAAATTGACGGTAACATACATACATACATACTAAACGGGGGGTATCCCAGCTCAACCTTTCCACTGACTAGGTGCCCAATTGCTGTAGAAAACTCAATACATGTACCTTCTATCATATCATGAGCGCCATACATGGTGAAGACAGCATAATCGGCATTTGGAATCTCTATTCGACGGTATTTCTGTGCTTCATCAGCAGGGAAACCTGGTAATTTATTGACTGAGAAAATAGATAAAATCGGTGGTGAAGTAACTGACAATAGTATGCTTACCAGAAGAGAACCTGTCACACAATAGATTAACTTTCTCTCAAATTTGCTCAATATATCAAACGCATGAGAGTTTTGAGGACAGGGTCTATCCAATGGTAAGAAGACTAAACCACGGGGCTGCAGAATTAGTTGCTGACAAGACACCATATAATCATGAGATAAAGCCCCTGGAATTTCTGCATATTTCATATCTCAATGGGCACAAACATATATTATATATATATATATATATATATATATATATATATATATATATATATTGATCAGCAAAAAGTACACACAAAGATCTGACAACATATGTTGCAATTTCCAAGAGTAATTTGTTAACAATCATGTTTTTCACAACTGTTTGTGTAGGTGTTTTGTTCTTGATTTTGTTTCCTTTCTTGTTTTTTGTTTTTTCTCACTATAAGATGTCTTTAGTTGCTACCAGCTGTTCTATCAACACCACCATACTTCATCATTAGAACTCTCTAACTGCTACCAGCATAACGCCATCAAGTAAAGCCTATCGTTTCTGATGTATTAAACATTGCAATGATATTAATTGTGGCAAACATAAATCACTAGCTTCTTCCTATTGTCAAAAACAAAAGTAATGTTGAAATGTTTCGAAAAATATTTTTCGCACAAAATCAGTCAGTATTGAAATATTTTGAAAAAGAAAACCCACCTGCCTGTAGGTCTCGAATCTTTTCCATCCTTTTTTTGAATTCCGTATGCTGCAACTGTACAGGCTTGCCATCCATATTCAACACAAAACTTTTGTATTGGTGAGATATAATTATCATTTCTTTAATTAGTTCTTCTTTTGTCTGAGGCATAACCACTTGCCTTGGAACAAGTTTGGGGAAGACCAGAGGAACTAACAATGGGGTGCTTGCAGCTTTTACATGCAGGTAGAAAGTCTGTTCATTTGCAGAGTTTCTACTAAATGCAAAGAGTTGGTCACAATTTTCACCAATCAGGTGCATCAACATGTGGCTTACTTTGCTTTTCCATTCGTGAAACCTTTCGGCATTGACAATCTGATACTGCACATTTTCTATCTTGATGTATCCTTTGACCTTTGAGCTGGCTATAGCAGCTGCCAGGATCACTATTTCTTCCATTTTCTCCCATTCTGATCTCTCGTTCATCATGTTGATGTGCACGGTAATTGGTCCCATATCATATGCAGCTTTGTTTGGTGGCCATAGTTCAACCAAACCTGAAAGCAAGCATTAATGTTATACACGAGATTACAAATCATCGACAAATACTACAAAGCATTTTTTATGTGTAAGGTAGTGATTTCATGTCATTTTGTAAAGTTCATGCCTGTTTTTCTGTCCGCTCAACAGAAAAATCAGTCATAAAACTTTTGTATGTCATAGTGTAAGTAAAAAAGGACAATATGTGGTTAACAATGAGGGTTAACAACGTGTATGTAGAATATACAGGACTGGCAACTACACATATACATAACTAGCAAGCATCCATTCAACACAATAAACAACTGAGGAATGGATAAGATGACACACTGATAAAGTGGGCGCAGGTCCAACAAGCAGGACTGGTAAACAGAAAAACAAGTAGGACTGGTAAACAGAAAACAAGTAAGACTGGTAAACAGAACTGGTTTATCAGACCATTATCCTTTCATGAGTCATGTTGCTGTTGCTGCATTGCAAAACAATGTGTCAAAATGTGATGGATAGGCAGGTCACAAAGATCATAGACTTTGAGAAAGGATAACTTGAATTATATATAAAAAAGGGCAAAACAAAGCACAGCATAAGAATGCTTATTTGGTACAGATTCTGGAGAATATAAGTATTCCATTGAAGCTGTTGATTTTGTCATAAAGGTTAATCAAGTACAACAGGAAGTTATAAACAGGAAGTTCAAAAGCATAAAAAGTGTTATAAAATTACAGCTAGATGGCGCTAGCTGGTGGTAACATTTAGAAATGGGATTTCCAAAATGTTTGCATATATTTAGATTGGACTAGTTTTATCTGGGTCAAACTAGTGATAACTGCTTATATCTAGATAGGAGCAGTTTACACTAGCACAAACAAGTGGAAAACAAATATTTTGGGGTTGGGGAAGTACAGAATAAGAATATAAAAGGGGCTGTCTACAGCCTATTAACAACAGTTGGGGAGAGACTGAGCTAGGGAGCACAGCTAAGCAGAGCAGTCATGGTAAGCAAGACTGCCTTACTTATGTATGGTACAGTGCTGATGATGGAGATGTAACTGGACAACAATAAACCTATTGCTATAACAGCCAAGCAAAGGTGTTACTTCTGATCTCTACAGGTCCTTTTGAAGATTGTTGGACAATGGACAACGACACGAACCTGAGTATGAAAAACAAGCTTATTCAACATTTATATAACCTTGTGTAACTTCTACTCCATTAAGAAAAACTCCATTGCGCATATAGAGTTTTGGAGTAGGGTTTTACAATATGGTGCCTTTGAGAGTGATCGTGGCTGAAACTGGTCTCAAAGCAAATATTGATAATTTCAGAAAGAGAATGCTCCCCTATAATTTGCTTTCTCTTCTCGTATAGACCATGATACAAAACTACATCAGCATAACAATACATCCAATATTACAAGAATATCGCTGGCATCAAGAAAAGAACAGTCTAGAAGCAGCATTTCTGCAACCACATACGATTGATAGAGAAGTCTATAATCAGTTTTTGAAAATTACAACTTAATCGTTTATATATCTAGGTCATAAAACCACTTCCTCAGTTATTTTTTCTCTGGCTGATCAATGATGGAATTCAATAAATCAAATATGTCAAGTGGAATAAAAAGACTTATAAGAGGTAAACTATTTCGTGTCCTGATTCTGTAAAGTGCATCCTGCTTGATGCTGTAAACACCGACGCTGCTGCATGGACATTTAAAATACGGTGATCACATCAAGTGCGAAACAATAAACATCCGCTCCCCATTCCAGGGAAGTATGACAATAGGCATAGAGAAGCAATCAACGTTGATAAATCTTACAATGGTAAAGAGCCTGTTGACTTGAGGGCAAATATAATGAAAATAAGGCCATTGTTTCACTGAGCAATTTTTAAAGGTTGGAATCAAGTACTGACTTATTGCGGAATAATTTTGTCAGATTGCTTTTCCAATCACTTATGAACATCCACTGCAGACGGGCGACAAAATAGTAAATATGAAATAAAACACACAAATAAAGTAAAATAAAGCAAAATAAGATAAAATTCTGATTAAGTGAAAAAATAAAAATCAATTTAGACAAAGTTCCATGTGATGTTTGAGAACTGTATGTCTGGCTTACTTGACGTATATGTAAGACCGTGATGTTAGATTCCTTTTCTATGAAAAAGGTGCTAGATAAATGAAGCTTTGATAAACTGTCAAGCTTGTGTTTGATGCTTTTATTTGTTGCTCTTCTGACATGATGACCATAGGTCGCAGAGCTGATGGCACCACCCATGTCGGTCCACCTGTCTGTAATCATTTTTGCTTGTGAATGTGATGCAGTCCATAGTTTTCAAAACAGCCCCATATAATCTCAGGTCTTATCAAGTGTATAAAAATCTTGTTAGAGTTCGATATCAGTGGTACCAGCTGTAGTATATGGCAATATGGGTCAAAATAAAAAATAAAAAAGCGGGGGGGGGGGGCAGTGCTAGCATTGTTAATGTTTAATAGATGTTCATGAAAATTAGTGGGATTGTGGAGGGGTAATACTTTGTGTTGAGTGTGATGGTGGTGGTGGCAAGTATTATTGCACAGATATAATGAGCCAAAATGTGATTAAAGACTTAAAATTCCATATCTCAAAATGGAATTGAATTATGCATGCCAAATATATAGGATGTATAGACCATATACGATGCTAGTATGTTCTGATATATTTTTGTTAGGTCACCAGGCCTGTAAAGTTGAAAGAGGGGATTTTGTAATGGCGGGGTGAAGCTGGATAATGATGTGTTACCTGCTACAATGGGCTCACAGAGATTTATTTAAACTGATATCGGCTGCAAGGAAGATATCACTTAGAATATAAATGCATCTGTAGATTATATTACTGCTAATTTGGCAAACTGTCATCTTGTGAATTATAAGTTTGTTTCATGTTTTCAGTTGTATTTGCCTGAATGGATGCTTGGTAGGGTAAAAATTTACCTGGTCGTGGATGTAGTTACAGTGCAATGACCAGTACCAGTCAGTGGCATTCATACTGATGACAACAGGAAACCCCCAATTCTGTGGTCAATTGACTTTCTTAAATCCTATATAAACAGCATATAATATAATTTCATACTCATTTAATCTATAAGGACTAAAGCGAGTTGTTTTGATCCCTTGGAAACAGTCGGATGTTCTAACGTTGCGAATCTCAGCTCTGATGTGCGTAATCATTGCAACATACATGGTCCCGTGTGCCTGTAACACTAGTTGAAAATCAAACATTCTCTTTTTCTGATTCAAATATGTTCTTGAAATCTTACTGTAGAATTCTATGAACAAAATAGTGGCATATCAGTATGGAATAAAAGTAACACAGTGTTTGTGTTTATACCTGCAAGTTCTTTATGATAGCTCGATGTGTTATTTTGGGTCTTGGAGGGAGTATGAAGTATGTTTGCATGGGTAAACATACTTGCTACATTTTATTACTATACTATGCTCTAAAGTCATTTACCTGCAGCAACCCATGCCGTGTATGACTTGTTCCTGTTCCCAATCAGCTGCGTCAGTTTGGCTGAAGAAACTGGTTGTTTTAGTTCTATCCAATGTAAATGTACCCTGGCTCTTGATGCTATTGCCACTTTGTGGCTCCAGTGTGCATCCCGGCCAAGTACAGCCAATATGTATGGTTTTTCGATGCCAATGTAATCATCTAATGTCCTCCATTTTATCACTGTATCATCATCATCATCGTCGTCGTCGTCGTCGTCGTCGTCATCATCATCATCATCATCATCATCATCATCATCATCAGTTACCTCTGTCTCTGTTTTAACGGCACTTTTGTCAATTATTATAGCTAGATCTCCTTCCCTTATCTGATCCTCCAGAGCATGTTGTTTCTTATTCATCATCTCTTTTAGGGCATCGAAGTCATATGAACAGTTAATGTTCGTCTCTGGCTGTTCTCCTTGGTAGGTGTGTGCCACCATATCTCTGATGTCTTGGAACTCATACTCATTGTCTTTCAACACATCCCTTGGCATCAGTTTGTTAATTATGAAGTTGCTTACTTCAATAGAATTTCGGCTTATCTGTGTAAGCTTTGCATGGGTGTCAATTGCCATGACTTCCTTAATTAATTTCAGTTCTTCTTGTGCACCCTTTCCAAGGGCTTGAGTTGGGTCACAAAGCATTAGCATTTTCTCAACATTCATGTCAGAGGTTAGAGAATATAGCTGTGCCAGCCAATGATTCGGTGGTGCTGATGTCTGAAACAAAGAATTCTTTTCTTCTTTGGACTCAATTCTCCCAGTCCAGGATGATGACGTGGTGGTGGACCAACTGTCCTCAGCAGTGGGCTCTGTGGTACCTGGCTTTCCATCTTCACAGCCATCTCCTGATGATGAGCCATATCTCATCAAACTTTTATTCATAGAATCATGAGACATTTTCTGAGATATCTTGTCCTCACTAGCATTTGGTACAGGGCCATCTTTGTTTTGGTTGGTCATAGGTCGAACACGTTTTGCCACAGAGACATAATTTTGAATATCATCCAGTATCCAACATTTTACCCGTTTTGAATCAGCAGGTAGTTCTCGCCATGTTAGCATATCACTTATGGTGGTAACTTGACACAGGGGTTCCCCTGCCTTTGCATGACACTGTGGCAGTTTTATTTTTCTGCAAAGATAGAATATCAGAACATTGAGCGTGCACACATATATTCACACACATAATACAGGCCATATAATAGTTGTAATGATGACATTGTACATACATTATGCATGTACAGAGAGAAAATGCTCATATTCAACTACTTTTTTGCCATATATCAATTTTGGACAAATATAAATGTTCTATCTCATCATATATTGTTGTTTGTCATATTTCTGTCCACTGAGTTTATAAGATTAAATGTAAGCTTCAGTCCATCATGTGTCATCCATCAGCAATTCACAATAGTTGTAGTTTTTTTTTTTTTTTAACTGTGCAGAGATCATCTACAAGCTTCACAGGGATGACCCTTGATTAAATCTCCCGAAATTTGTTACGACAGCCATCCTCCAGCAAACATGGATTATTATGCACTTGGGGCGGGGAAAGGGGGGGGGGGTAGATAAAAAAAAAAAATCCGAAATTCCTTTGCCACTTGTTTAGACACAGTACGGAAATATTCCTGGGATCCCCCTAGACAATAATTTATTAATAGATGATGCCGTGCTTTCCAATGTTAATGAATTATTGCAAGTTTCAGTTTCTTCCAAAAATTGAAAGAGACTTTACTCAATTTTTGGCATAATTGTTCAGTAAATTGCAACGCTTACCTTTTCTGAATTTTAGTGAATGGTTTAAATTACATGTTAGCGATTGAATTGTTTGAAAGTTTATTGAAGGGATACTACTATATTTGCTACAATATGTTTCTGAACCACACATCAAACTCTTTTCTTTTTTTTTCAGTGGTAACTCGGGTTTGTCTCCACCATGCATACATCTATGCAAGAGATCATGGGTCACTGACTGAAAAAAAAAAACTGTCAGAATTTGTCTTTTTTTTAATTAAACAGCTTGGCAAATGTCACTGACATGGTATTAAGACAGGTCTGGGTATGCCTAGTATATAATATAACTATGTTGCTGATCTCCTCTCCCCGCCCCCCCCCCCCCCCCAACAACATTTTTTGTTGTTGTTTTACCTCTGCAGACTAGTCAGTCAGCAAGTACAACTTATTTAGTCTGTTTGCATCATGGGCTGTCTGTGTGTTTGTCCATTAGACTTTTTACATTTTCAACTTTTCAAAAAATTTTTTTATGGAAAATTGTGATTTTGCAAATGGATTTTCCCCATATGCTTCTGTACAAAGTGTTAAACAGGAAATTAATATGCAATACTTTTTCTATTTTTAAAGAATTTTAAAATGTATATATTTATTTTTCTTTACAAAAATAAAAAAAAAATATTGTGCTTTAGAATTACTTGACCAACTCCATTGAAATTTCATATTCGGTCACTTGGGTTTACTTAGTACCTATTTTGGCCGCCAGGTAGTCCTAGGTTTTTATGAATTTATGTGTGCCAGGGGTATTTTCAACTTCTATAGAACAGTTTAACAGAATTGCATGAATTTAATTGAAAGAATGTAATTTGACTAAAGGCTATGAAAGTTTGTGAAAATGATGATGATATGATATTGTTTGACAAATTTTGGAAGTCAAATACCTTTGTTTTTATTGTTGGGTTGGAATTTATGAATGTGGGTTATGTTTTTTTCTGAACTATTTGGTACCTTGTGTCAGTGAGTGCTACTTACACACAATCATGTACTTACCAGGTGAACCATCCAATTACCTCAACGGACTGACAAGTCAGCTAAAGTAGTGATTTTAAAGATCAAATAATCATATTTTTCTTTGAGTTAGCCAATTATCCGAAACTGTTCTTTTAATGCTTACATAAAAGGTGTACCCTGCATAAACCAGAGGTCACAGCAAATTTGTAATTTTTCTCTGAGTCATGAGTGTAAAATTGTTATAGCATATAACACGTTCATGTTATTTCCAACACATGGAATCTTGGTTTGGCTGACCCCTATTTACCAGTATTTCAGATTCTAATTTTATTTCAAGAGTGATACAGATGTTTTACATTTAACTAAAAGGTCATTTTGCACAGTTTTGCTGCGTGGCTAAATTATGGCTGCTAACAAGCTAACATCCGTAGTTTCTAAATCAGGAAAAATTGACCAGTAATCTAGTTTGAATCAAGTAAGAACTTTGGCTGGTATTGCAATATATTAAAAATCAATGAAGACTACACCTACTGTGGTGTATTTTCTGGATGGTCATATTCAGTAATTAATTAGTACTTAAAAACTTTTATGACAAAGCTGAATGAACAGAGAAATTATAAATATCTGGGCAAAAACATACTAACCGCAGTAACACATTAGCCAGAGAGTCCCAATTGCCAGCTGTGGACTTCTGGTTAAATGTTTATAAACAATCATGGATCAAACCTGTAAGATGGGATCCACTTGGCACATGCCAGCAAGGATAAACTTACGTGAACATTAGGGGAGACCTTGAAAGCACACCAGGGACTTTGGTCATATATGCTGTCAGGACGTTCCTGTCTGTGATGGAGTAGCCTGACCTGATCATGCTAATATTGAAAATACTGTAGCTGGTGCTAACCAATCAAGGTTAAATAACATCCTAGTCAGGCATAAACTAAAAATAGTAAACTGGAAAATCAAATGTATATCTGACAAGCTCTCTGATACTGATCTACAGGGGTTTCTGGTCTCAAATGATATTGTCATTCTGTACCAGACTATGGAGGATCAAGACTGTAATATTAGTATCCTGGGTATAGTTTTCACCACTTTGCCCACTATACACTCCACAGAAGACCGTGCCTCAGGTGCGTAGGTATTATATATCGAATAACATTAAAGGGGGAATTAAAATTATTAGTAGTAATGAGGTTTTTAGTGTGGATAAAAATGAATTCCGGTTTCTTTGATGTTGTACAGGATATCCATATTCGTTGTTTATATACCACTGTATGGATATCAGCTGTCGGACCTGTCTAGTTAAAAATATGTTGAACTTTTCTACACGGAGTGGGGAAAGACTGTCCGATTAGTTTAGAGACTTCCATATCGGCCCCACTGTAACTGGCTTAACTTGATTTGTGAAGATGCTGATATAGAGGCGCAACTCCATGAGCGTTTTCTGAGATTTTTTTGTAAAGTGTACCACAGCAATAATGTTACTGTACTAACTCTTGGTAAGTTAGTACTTCAGGGGAGCCCCTCTGCCGTTGGTAATTTTCTTAATCATATCCTGTGTAAATACAATATTTTGAGATCAAAGTTGGCTTCGTATAATGTACACGATCTGCCTGTACTTGACAGTGGCAGACACATACCAGCTGAAGTTTGTTTACTTGCCAATACAATCCGCGAGTTATGTGAAACTAAGGATGGCAGCTGGCAGACTACCTTAACACGGAAGTAGTGCCATGACTTCATTGACTTCCTGTGCACCTGTTAAAGTAGCTTCGTTATTGGAAGGTGTACATTATTTCGATGTTGAATGAACATTGGGTTTTTTTGTACTCTTTTACCGGTTTCTTTGTATCTTTAGGATATATGCAATGCAGTGTACTATTATATATATATATATATATATATATATATATATATATATATATATATATATATATATATATATATATATATACACATATATATATACATATATATATACATACATATATATACATACATATATATATATATATATATATATATATATATATATATATATATATATATATAAATATATATATATATATATATATATATATATATATATATATATATATATATGCCGATTCAGTGATCTACAAATGGAAGTAAGAGACAAGGTCAGACAATTTTCCTGTGGCAACTTCAATGCCCACTGCTTTACCTCGAATATCTATGTCATTAAACACCCTGATGGGCTACCTGGTTGTGATCAATGGGTTAAAATCAGTCCTACTACCCCGTAAGTGATATCCTGGCACTCTACTGATGACAAAGTGAATAATAGACCTTTCCAATACGATAGATGGTGCTGGCGTCGTTTTCAACAAAGCTTTGCGGGTTGGGAAAATCGGGGTGTAACACCTCTGCATCACAAAGTCAGTGCCATACCCCAACATGGGGAAGTGAGACCACTGCTGTCTTCCAACTTGCCAGAATAATCGTAGTAGTCAACCAGACATAAGATTTTTTGCACCACTTGTATTATCCTAAGTATGGATCAGTTTTATTCGTGCTGTCATCGGTGTTTTTCGGTGGTATTTTGCCCAGGCTCATGGCTTTGCTGTGCGCCGAATCACCGCTAGCTGTGCATGATGACGCCGAATGTTGCATTTAAAAGGTTGATAGATATATGTCACCCATATTCAGTCGAGTGACGTCTCAAATATGTATTGCAGCACGAATAACGTAAACCCATATGTGTAATTGAGAGCAATTTTCTGGAGTTCTTGGTGTGATGTTCAATCGCGTGGCTTCAGCCACCATTTTGAAAAACTTGAACGCTTTGCCCATCGAAGATTGTTTCCTGTGTATTTTCGGGACAAAACTCTTCATGTACTCATACTATCAAAAGTATTTACAAGCTGAGTTATGTGATAGGAAGTGACCTCCTGTTTAGTTTATTTTCAATGCAACAGTGGCCTCAATGGGCACAGTTCTGTGCTCTATAAGTACTTGCTGAAGAAACGCTGTATGTGTGTGGCAACGTCTTGCCAGCTAGGCTGGCGTGATATGTGAATATAGCACTAGCTCCATTATAGTCGACCCAAAAATATTGATTGTGCTGGGATTTAAAAGTAATCATGTATAATGCAGCCACGTATAATCTAAATTCTCCCTTTCAACTTCTGCTCCACTTTCTCTTGGATTTGCCTCCATTTCTAAACCAGTGCTCAATGGTGACTGAAACACCCCGATTACAGTCAAAGCCACCAACGTTGACAAAATGGACTAAACGTTCGCCACGCCCTCTAACGTATTGGAAAGGTCTATTACGGAAAACATCTAGTCAGTATGTGCACATCTACAAACCTGTATATCATCAATTGTAGATTCAAAAACATAAGTGAGATAACATGTTTTGCATTCAATGGTAGAAGTGTAGTGGATAATTTATTATCAAATACCGAAGGCTGAAATATTGTAATCAATTTTATGATTCTGTCAAAACGTTAAGAGTCTGATCATTGTCCTTTGGCATATGAGCTAAGCATGTTTAAACCACAAGTACCAACCAAGGAAAAGGAGGGCTCTATGAGCAATATGTGATCAAAGTATAAATGGGATGCTCCTATGCTCCTTCCTCTTTGGGTGTTTTTACTCGCTTGCTTGATCAAATTGAAACGTGGTGAACTTACATTCACAATCACTGTTCTAGTGCTTCAGACATGTTTCCACCTGTTCTGTTCTTAGCAGTCCTGGACTCTCTGGAGACCAAGATAGCTGATATCTAATATGCAGACACCATTGAAATCATGGAAGTAGAGCTGATCAGTTTAGCTTGAACTGGACCTTTTCAAAATGGTGTCTTGACATTCAGATCACAGAGAGCTGGAAGACAGCGCAATTGCTGCTTGGCAGTATGCTGTTAGTGTTGATCGAGTGACCACTTCTCTTTCATCCTTGTTGGGTAAAGGTAAGAAGCTGGACTCATGGAACCACTATATGGCCACCTGGGACGACCATCACAACTGCCTTGGTTGTCGTCAGCAACTTGGTCTTGTTTGCTCTTGTGAGGAAACATACAGTTATTGTGCTCACTGGGAAGAACACAAGTGCCTGCTGTATGACGATGCCTGGAGGAAAAGTGACAAACCAAGGTGTAGGCATCTAGCTGTTCCTACGAAACACAAGGCCCTAAACTCTGACTCCATTGGGTCTTCACTTGCGACTCCACTAGACTACCAAAGATAAACCCACATGGCTCTCTTGCATGCTCAGGTGGGTGCCGTATCTGCATCTCACCTACCCCCAACCCCACCCCCTGTTGGGGGAATAAGGTGAAAAGATGACGTAGTTGCAAGCAGGGCAGCAAGGGAATACCTTTGGGAGATCACGAGTGACCAGCACAAGTCTTTGACCACTCACCAAAGGTTTGGTTATGTCTTGCAGCCTAAGGCTAGGAGCATGCAGCTGCAGCGTTGAGGGCAAAGATCGCCCCTTCTAAGCCTCTAAAAAGTGAAAACTGTTCTGCACTGTTGCAACAAGGTAGCGGCAACACTTCAGAGACATAATTCCACAAGAGAACGTAGCAACCTACTTCTAAATTTCATACCTTGCATAGACCTTAGCTGTGGTAGGGCGGTTGCATCGTGGTATCTTGCTATGCATAGCAAGATGTCCCAATAGACATAGAAGCATCTTACAATGCATAGCAGATGCTGCTCTGCATAGCAAGAAGCTGCTGTGAACATACCGGCATCTTGCACTGATTAGCAAGATATTGCCATGCACATGCCATACTCTTAGTATATACTAGCTTCCCAATGACATATAGCAAGATGCTGCTCTATATCAAGACCAACTTCCTGTTTGATCATTTGAAATTGGAAGGGAATGGAGTTTGGTACATGTATAAACAATGCGTTTTAGTACATTGAAGCAGTAAGTATATTTTAATATATATATATATATATATATATATATATATATATATATATATATCTGTATATATATATACATACACATATGTGTGTGTTCGTGTGTGTGTGTGTGTGTGTGAGTGTATTGTACTGCATACAACTTGTAATCCGCTGCAGTATGTGTGAAGATACGTGTTTTCATAGCTTTATAGTGATGTCCTTTAATCGGAATTTCAGCAATATTGCACATGTAATTAGTTGCTGTGTACACATCTGGCAATATACATATTGCCAATGCAGCTAGCAATTATAAACTTAACATATTTGACTATATCATGTGCAAGGTATATGTCTACTTGTTAGGTAAAAACACCACATATTTTCAGTTTATACTAGCCTCAAAGGAAGTCTCTCATCAACCTTGAATGGTAGCTTATTGATTCAGTCACCAGGATAACTGGATATGTGTTAAATGTAATGACATTTTTTCACCATATTTTTTTTCCTTTTTTTAAATTTTTTTCAAGGAGAAAAAGCTACATTCTAAAAGCAAGATGTTCAGCATCAGACCAAGGATCCAACTGATAGGAATGTTGTGCACTTAGGTTTTATTGAACATCCATGAATAGGGAATAGTATTGTTGATTCAATTCTGCAGAAAAATGCAACAGGAACGAGCTGCAGTACACCACACATTAAAGTGTCAAAACTACTCTAGCCTATGAGATTAGCACTCAGGCATGTGAACTAGCAATTAATTAATCCATTGTAATTCCTGGAATTATTGTGTAAACATTTGCTGAGCCTCGTCTTCGATAAAAGTTTTGTTTTTTATCTATGGTCCTTGAAGATTTACCCGTGATGCTGAAGACTCCTTTGAATCAAGCTTCATTATATGCAATAAATTGCTAGAAGTCACGTGAATGGTTGCCATGGCAACCACTTTAATCACTAATGAATGGCAAAAAAGTCAATTAAAATCTGCTGAACAAGAGAACAAAGTATCTCTTCATTGTGTGGGAAGCATCCCTTTTCTTGACATTTGCATGGTATCTAGATAATTGGATAAATAAACCTGCAGTAAACTTCGAAAATAAAACATAGCTTAAATGACATTTACCATAGCCACTGTTTAAATATTGCTTGTATTTGGCTAAAAACTGGAAAAAACTGCACTTTTATATAGATCTGCAGAACCAGTAAGTGGCAGCTACTTTGCATAACAGATAGTCACCATAACTATTCATAGATTATGTTCCAGGTTAAATATTACGCACGAAAATGACAACACTGCAGTATATTAATGGGAAATTTGTGTTTTTCTCCTATTCTAATATGTTGCCATGGAAACAAAACGTGATTGTGTACACAATCATATGTGGAAGGCCTTATACTGATATGTAGTTGGCATATGTGGATTACATGCATGCGTACAGTGTACATGCAATTATAGGGTCATTAATTCCAGTGCAAACGGCAAAGTAGGTCCTCCCTATGGGCTTCCTAATACAACTTTTGAGACAGAGAACAAATTTATCATGTATCTGCAACCATGCAGCCCACCCCATGTTAATTGAGTGCAATAAGATGAACAGTTTAGGTTTGAATGCATGATTCCATAACTAGGTCAAGGTGAAAGGTCATGTTCATAAAGTTTATTGATAAACACAGGCTTGTCAGCGAATCACACTTGGGAATACTTGGGAAGTGCAGGCATTGAATCTATGATTGTGTGAGTGATCTGCTGCACTAAGTTGAATGACTGTCTATGGGACCCACTGTCAAACCCCATGGACCAAGTATGGTCTCTTCAAACGCTGGAACTCTGTGGGCTCCAACCTCATTATAAACAAAATACTTACATCCTCACGCCAAACATCGACTTCACTATCCCCATCCTCTACATAATCCGTCCCTGCCCACTCCTGCATAAGGTTAATAGCCTGGACACTTGTATATAATTGATGGACACCTGCAGCTGAACGGGTGCCTGATGCACCCCTTTTTGTGACATCATGCACTTCAAGGGAATCACCGTGGAATCCCCTGAATTACAAGCAGAGAGTCTAATGGGGGCGGTATACATAAAAAAACCAATGTTCTTCTGGGGGGGGGGGGGCAACACAACAGCTGTCTGTAAACAGTTTGGTCATGATTTATGAGTTGTGTTCATAAGCAAGGCTAAGCTAGTGTAAGCCCAGCATAAAATCACGTGATTAGCGGTTGTTAAAGACCAGTCTGACCGTTTCATGGTAAAGTTAATGTAATAGTAAAATGGTTACACCCAGCATGATTATTCATGACAGCCTTTCTTTAAGATGGAACTCCTTTTATTCAAATCACAGCATATACATGTTGGATATGCAGCAGTGCCTTTCAAAATAACCAAAATGCAGCTAGATTTTTATACAGTTTTCAGACTTCTCATAATGCATGCAGAAAAGTAAGGTAAACTCTTGCTGTTATTTCTGCATGAAATGAGATCATACATGTAGACCAATGTCAGATGACTCATGGGTAGTCAGATCCAGATTGTGTATGTTCATGCAGACATACATTCCAACTCTGTAGCTCACATACAGGTAAACAGAGTATGTAGAGAATGTATAAGCTATTGCATCCTACAATTTTAACTCTGGCCATATGGTGTGTTGCTATGCCAAGCGCCATGCTGTTACCATAGCAAAATGTTGCTGCTTAGCGGCAGAGCTGACTGGCATGATAAATTTAGGAATCTGCAATATTGCAGCTATGACACAATGTACTCCAAGGTAGCAGTATGCTGCTTTAAAGAACCCCACAAGCCGAAACAGCGTGCTGTGACCCGAGCAGTAGGGCTATATATTTAAGGTATATGCACTGGTGCAGCTGATTAGCAATATATTGCACTGTTGCAGCATATTGCTATATCCTACTTCGAGAAAACTTGGGAGGATATTGTAACCCTTGCAGCAGAAAATCCTTGCATGATAAAACTCAGGTACTTGCAGCATTGCAGCCATGCATAGCAAGAGGGCTGATTTTTTGTAGGGGAGCCTACCACTTTAGAGTCTTCTGCGGAAGGGAAGGTAAATTGCAGGTTGGATCTCTTGAGTTCTGTTTTTTCTGGGTATGAGTACCTGGAATCTAAACAGTGCACACCAGTGAGGCCTTAATGAAGACCTACGGTTCCCTGTCCATGCATCCTGGATCCTTGGTCAGTCCTAGTGCTAGGATCCCAGTAATGGGATCATAAGTTTAAACCGCCAGGTGCACTGAAGCCAGCGTGAACTTGATCTCCCAGTTCCAAGAGCTAGGATCATAAGCCCAGGCATTCCAGAGCACGAAGGAAGGCACCCATGTCTGCAGTGGTGCCTTTTGCTGTCAGTGAGCCATTGACGTCTGTGGTGGTGGGCTCCTCTGGAACTCAAGTATCAACTTCAAAGCCTGTGGCTTAGATACCAGCCTTGCCTCCTTCCCTTTTGCCCCCTCCATGCTTTAAGGAATGGCTGGCAATTCCACTGACCCCTGCCTTGGAGCCGGGTGCTCTGCCTCCCTCCTTAGAGAGGGAAGCAGAACTGAAGCTCTGCAAGGAGCAGCTGCTGCAGTTGAAGCCTTTGTCTTCACATGCCCCTGCTGGTACTCCTGTCATAACTGTCAGTGGAGGAGCTTGCTCTATCTAAATTGAGTCAGCTGTCACTTGCCCCCCCCCCCCCCCTCCCATGACAATCAGGAGCTTTTGCAACTCAAGCAGGTGCCCCCTGGTCAGCAAACGTTTGAGTTGGTGGCACCTGTGGCCTCACACGAAGTGCTCTGGAATCCCCGCTCCTTGTCCCACATAGGCTGAGCAGGTGGGAGCAGTGCCAGAGTCTGGGATGACTTCAAGGGAAGTCATTGCTACCCTCTTGTATGGGTTTGTGACAGATGTTCTCAGGGAGCTGTCCCATCACCTGCAAATGATCCATTGTTCAATGAGGCTTTGGGGCTCACTGCAGCACTCTGTCCTGAGTCTGTGGAACTTGACATGGAGGAGGAAGATGAGCTCATGCAGTCATACACATCTGTCAGCAGGCCCCAGTTGCTGTCGACTGGTCAACTATCATGTGACTCTTGCTCTAAACCATCAAGCCACAGTGGTGGCTGTGGAGCAGGCCAAACCAGCTTGCACCCCAATGGACACCATTCTGGCTGTGCTGCAGGACTTTGAACATTTCAAAACCCTCATTCAGAGCCTGGAGAGAAACCAGATGCTGGTCCAACTTAAGGAGGGGAGGCAAGTGGCTGTTCGCAGGTGCTGCTGGGGCTTGTCTCTTCAGGATATGAGTCATAAGACCCCGAATGGCCCTGTGTACCTGAGTTTTATGACCAGCTCACAGATAAGACTTGCAGCACACTGGTCCCTGTGGCATCACCAAGGTATAGCTATCTATGGCAAGGGAGACTTCTCCCAAGGCCAGATATCCTTGAAGGATGGTCCTCTAAGCCTGAGCAGAACTTTCCCTCCAACTTACTCCCAGTGGATTTCAACTGGGAGAAATTTGCTGCTTGGCAGCCAAAGTTTATCACTGCATCTGCCAAAGTCTACAAGAAGCTTGAGGAGGATGCCAGCGGAACTGTCCTTACAGCATCACATTAAGATTTCTCTTTGGCCACCTTTAGGTCTCTCCAGGACAACCTTGAGGGCTTTCTACATATTAGAGATTCGAAACAGGGAGGCCTACCTCCAGAGTTGCCTGACTCAATGTTTTTCAAATCCAGAACATGGCCCCTCTTCTCTGGAACCTAGATTGGTGCAAAGATGGTGGAAGTTGTTCATCCAGTGCAGGACCTTCAGGCCCACTGAGCCAAACATACTATCACCAAGGCTTTGAATGACACTGTTCTGTCACTTTCATCCTTGGCAGCTGCAGCCTTGAAACATGGCACTCAGACAGTGCCTACATGGCCTTCAACTGCACACTGACCTCAATGCTGTGACGTCCTAGGAAGAGCAGCAGCTGGTGCTCTGCAAAAGGCAGGCACTTCAGCAAGGCAAAAAGTTGGGCAAGCATCCAAGCCCCTGACTCTTGTACTGTGGGCTACCTACTCTCAGAGCACCCAGCCTGCAGTTGTCTCTCTACCTTTGTGCAAAATGGGAGTACATACAGATGATAAATTCGTCTTGCATGCCATTGACACAGTTATTTGCTGCCCTTGAGCAAAGACAAGTCTCTGTTTAGGTACAGACCAATGTAGTTCACACCTCCCATAGGGAAATCCAAAGCGTCGCTGTTCCTAGAGGCAGTGGAGAAGCTTCTGGGGAAGTGCACCATAGAGCTAGTCAAAGGTCCCAGTTTTCCCAGGTTCTACAACCTACTGTTCCTTGTCCCCAAGAAGGACGGAGGATAGGGCCCAGTTATAGACTTGTGGATACTGAATACCTTGTTGAAAGTCATATCATTTGAGATGGACACTCCCCAGATGCTGGCAGGTGCCCGGGGCCCCTGGAGTGGGTGACGTCCTTGGATCCCAAGGACGAGTTTTCCACATGCCAATCCCCGAGACTTCCAGGAAGTAGCTTGTTTGCTTTCTGGTAGATCTACCAGTCCGGTGGGTATTTGTTTGGTATGGCCATTCCCTCTGGTGTTCACTTGGTTTGCACAGACAGTTGCTGCTCATCTATACTAGACTGCCTTTCACATTCATGTGTACCTGGATGATTGGCTTATTTGGGAGCTTCGGCACCCAGTTCCACAGTGTCATATACAGACTGTTCTGAATCTTTGCCAATGCTTGGGCCTGACTGTGAACAGAGGCAAGTCCAGACTCTTGTCACAGCAGATCTTTGTCTCTCTAGGCATCCAGTTTGACTTGGTTGCCTACATCTGTCACCCCTTGGAGGACAGGTGGGAGAGATCCCTGGCTCTGTTAAAAGCATTTCTGACTTCCATATTTCTTTGGGTGCAACAGCGGCAAGCCCGGCTGGGTCCCATGTCCTTGATGGACTTCCAGGTCTCCATGATTCACCTTCACTTTTCACCCTTGCAGCATGCCTTGCAGAATAGATGGTCAAGGGACCAGTGCCAACAAGTCCCAGACCAATTGCACCTCTGGTGGGCCATACTGGATAACATCTTGTCGAGACAGTTGCTGACTCCTTTTCAGGCCCAGCTTACCATCTACACAGACTCTACTTGGTCTGGCTGGGGAGCCCAAGTAGGGACACAGATGACATCAAACCATTGGCTGGTTATAATCCGCATCTCACCACATACATTGGTTGAAACTGGAAGCAATATGCCTTAATTCAGTTGGAACTACCTTTTAAGGTTTAAAAAAAAAATGTCTGTTTTTGCTATTTTGGGTGTCTTTTCAAATAGCAATCTACATATGGTGCTGATAGTTAATGGTAATGAACTTTTCAGAGTAGTCAAACAAATATTTACACAATGTGTTAATACAGGAAATCCCTGACTATTCATACTAATTTTTTCATTTCTAGTATTTGATGGTTAATGTGTATATTCATACTGATTACAATGTAGGTCCGCCACAAAGTAACTTCAGTGGCTCCCTATATGAAATGCATATGATCCTTTTAAAGCAAAATCTGATGTATGCCAACACTTTTGGGTATTGCACGCTGCGGGCTAGTCTCGTTATGTGTTTAATGTCAAGGGAAGCATAGGATTAGCTGTTCACACAGTGCTCCTGTCTATGGATATATAGACCCTTGGTTTTTTTTCTCTCAGGAATCCACTTCAAACAGCTTGTCTTGACTTACGAAGTAGATTACATGTATGTTCAAACAAGTAAAAGCAGAATCATCTTTTATGCCAGTAAGATCCGTGAATATGGAGGTCAGCTTAACAGATGATGTCACAGATATCTCATATCATAAATACATTTGTCAGTTGGAGTTATGTTTTTACCGTTTCATTTTTGGATGGGATTATGCTTTGATCAAGAATTTTGAACAGAATGTGGGCCTTTGTCTTAAATGTTGCAGTGGTAATGACCTTTCAGAAAAATAAAACTAGGCATTATCATTATAATTGAATCTGATAAAAGTAGTCAATAAATCTGTTTGCATACATACTTATAGGATATCAAATTGTTGTAGCTTTATCACCCACTGTATCAGCCCCTGGTCACAAGACCTTCGGTCAATTGATGATGCAGATGTGAGGGGCTGATACAGGGGCGATACAGCTACAATCATGTGATAACCTTTATTTTTCCATTCGGTGTTAGTAGGCCTAGGCTATGGAATGCAGATCCTCAGTCACAGGGTAGCCAGCCTCACCAAGAAATCATCCAATACTTTTAAATTTGGACAAAAGAGAGCCAGGGCTCATAATCCTATCACTCCTGGTTAGTAGGCATTCAGTTCCTGTACGCCCAATCAGGGAAAAGCATTCTTACAGACCCCTTGATTATAAATTCATAAATATCAACCTTGTTGCAATCTATCTTCAGTTTGATATTTATAATGAGGGTGTGTGTGAGAATCCTGTTCTCTGATTGGCTGTACAGGGACTTAATGCCTAGTAAAGATTCTGAGGGTGATATGTGGGAATTTATAATAAGGAACTTGTGGCTGCTCACATCTAATTGGTTATACAAAAACAAAAAACGTGCTTACTTTATCCTCTTTTTGAGCCACTTTGCACTGAAATACCAAACCTCATGCTCCCATACCAACCCAATAAACAATAATGACAACCCAGGGCTGTATTTACACTGGATGGTAACATATATTTACACTTACGTTTAGCATATGTATATATATATATATATATATATATATATATATATATATATATATATATATATATATATATATATATATATATATATATATATATATATATATATATATATATATATATATATATATATTTGTGTGTGTGTGTGTGTGTGTGTTAAAATATCAGAAATAACATTTCATTAGTAACGAAATAAACCCACCTGATCTGGTTTGCCAGGATCTTGCTGTATGTCACATATATGATATCATTCATTTAAAAACCCAAGCCACGAATCCATTTCACATATTCTATGGCAACAACAGTTTTACCAGTGCCTGCCAATGCTTTCAATAAAATTACTTTTGCTGTCTCAGCTTGACATTTTATTAAGGTATTCAGCTGTTCCACCGTCAGAAGGTTCATTGCTTGAACGTATTCAAAGCCTTCCTTGCCCATGAGAAAGGTGCTGGGGACGAATGATGCAAGGCTTGTGTAAAGGGAGCGTGTTATGGACTTGCACTTGTCTTCCCCAATGTTTAAGTAAGACTCAGGGTACATTTTGTCCTTCTTCACCATATTTATTAGTTTTTGAAACCAATTACGATTTTTTAAGGTCTTGTATGTAACAATGTGATGTGTCACATAAAAATCACATCCGCTCTCACACGATCCTACACAGCTGAGGCTCTGATCCAAATAAGGCAGTACATTCTTTGAATACTCACTCAAATCTGTGTCCTCATAAGTAATGCTGAGTAAAAAAGGCATGTCTGCCGATGTGATGACTAAGATATCGCATATAATATCTGAGTATTTCTGGCTCTTCTTGTCGATGTCAGCTTCTATGCAGGATGAAATATGAAGAATTCCATTGGTCTCCTTATACTGCTTTCTCAATGCTGCAATCACCTTCTGCACTTTCTTTTTCTTGTCCTTACATGTTTTTGCATCAAGTCCAAGCAATTTCTCGTATGTTCCTGGCCATATGTGCAATCCCCTTTTGACTGCAATAAAATGTGGATGTCAAGTATTATATACTCGTGAAATATCTCTTTAAAAGGTTCAAAAAACAAACAAACAAACAAAGAAACAACAACAACAACAACAACAAAAAACAACACACAACTGGACTCAGCATGTAGCTGTATACATCCCAACAAAGCCTTGTTTGGAATGGATCAGCTGACAGTTTATTGAGAAAACTGTACAGCTGATCCATTATTAGGGTGCGGCCACAGTGGTAGAAGTGGAAGAAGTATTAGTACCAGTATTTATAATAATAATAATAATAATAATAATGATAATAATAATAATAATAATAATAACAATAATAATAATAACAACAACAACAACAACAATAACAATAACAATAATAATAATAATAATAATAATAATAATAATAATAATAATAATAATAATAATAATAATAATAATAATAATAATAATAATAATAATAATAATAATTATGCATGCCTACTCACACTGGTCCACAAAAAATAACTTTATTCACGCACTTTTATTATATGCACAGCCAAATTATTCTGTAGGCTAACACAAATCTTCACATGTGTCAATCTGTATTAACAATACAAAATATTGTGCTTAGTCAATTGTAAAGTATAGATACATGTAACAGACCTAGTTGCAATGGCAATGTAATTATACGGTAATTGGCTTAATTATTTTAATATCATGCACGCATATAGCTATAAACCCGCAAAAAGATTGTATGTTTCATGTTATTGCTAGAGACACGAAGTATCGATCAGAAGAACCTTTCTATATATTGACAGACACCTCTGGAGATCATAAGCTACACAGTTGAACCTAGGTATCAGCCACGCTCCTCCATCTGGTTAGCAGCATAAAGTACCCTTCACAGAAACCATTTCTAACTTAGCGACACTTCTTTTGGAAACAAAAAAAACTTAACAAAACAAAACAAAGGAAAAAAAAACCATAAACAAAAAACAAAACAAACAAACACAAAAAAAAAATCTAACGCGCTAAGGAGATATGGTCCCACTCAACCTTGACTAGATATCAATCCCTCCCAGACAGAGGCCTCCAACAGACTGAGCTCTTCTGGACTAGTTTAGCCTTGCATATGTGCTCTACGATGTATCATCTTTCTCTACATTCACTTCAATCTGATAACCTCTATGAGTCCACTCTCAAAAAATAGATAGAATAGGCTAATCAGGTGAAGGGTTTTTATTCAGACACCATGCAGGGATTTCTTTTCCTTATACTGTTTATTTGGGTGAGAACACCTCACCAGGCTAGTAAAGTATTCACTGCATTTCAGTGGTTATGCTATTAAGTCAATAAAGGTACTTATTAGTCGTGGTAGAAATTCATACACGTTTGAAATCTGAGAAAAGTAATAAATGTGTTGTCCTTTTATAATGTAATGATATCTTTCTACTGAAATCATTTATTAAAATGAGCATTTGTTTAGCAATATATTCCACATATTATCAGAGCCCAAACAGGCCCAGTTCAATGTTTTTATCACGGCAAAAATGTAATGTTTGTAGACTGTTTTGTGCCTACATGGAAGTGCAAAGTATTCGCTGTTGACTCTGTGGCTTAGTTCACAAACAGTGGTGGAATTAATTGCTTCCTAATCGTAATTTTGAATATGCCAATGCACATGTCAGGCCCATTTAAATAATAAAAAATGCTGAAGCTTATAAAAAAATGATCAATCAAACATGAATTTTAGTTATGCATTTGTAGTATTTTATTGCGATGTTATATTTGGCCAGGAAATGTTTGGCCATGCTCACTGGGCTGCTACATGCAATCTTAATTTTAAGCAGTTAATTCTATAACCAGGTGTAATCACCAAACTTCATGCATGTATTCTCCTGGTCACGTCCTCTGAGACTGCGTACTCGTGTGAGTAGCACAACAAAATAACATGTGATGTGTTGTTTCAATCTTAGCTATTTGAACTGAAGGTGTTGTGCCAAATCAAAAGTGTGTTACATTAAAATTAAACTGCTGTTAACATCGTATGACTGTATTCAAAAAACAGCACGGTGAGTATCACTATCCATAAACATTGTGTATGTTAAAACTACCTGTACAAGTAGTTGTTTCAGATGTTACGTGTGTCACCAGTTATCAATAATGGTTCATGCAATTTTATGTTTGTCTAACGTCTGCAGATTAATCTCGAGGTTGACAAATACGTTTGAATAGCATGTTTATCAAAATCATACAGTGCATCGGTTAACACTTTTTTCTCAAAATGTATATCCAGTGTGACATTGCGAATGGAAATATAATCAAGGTCATCCATATTATGCAATACGTAACGTCTACATGTGACACACATTTGTGGTAAATTTGGTATCATTGACAGCCGCTTAGTCTCACTGGTTTTCAAAGTATTAAACTGAATGTGTTTGTAACCCTTTTTGATCTGTATCTATTATACTACTAGTACAAGTGGTGTGACCAAATTTGGCACATCAGTCTTTTACCTGATTTGCATGTGTACCGCGTTCCGTCATAAATCACAGAAAATATGAAACCAGCGATTTTCAAAGTTTTCACATTTTGATCATTGTATTTCAGAATACTACAAATGGCACCATCAATATCAACAGACACCCTGATTTTTATGCTACTTATATGTGTTGGCGTTATATGGATTTAATTTGGGAACTGTGGATTGTGTTGCCTTCAATAGAACGCTCATGGATAAATGAATTGGTGGACAGAAAGATGGACATGACGGATCATATAAACTCTGCGACCTTACGTCAAAAAAGGTAAAAATGTAAAATATTTTACAACACAAATTTAAGTCAGACTTTCATTCCCCAGCAGGAGTTCACATTTTTGGGCAGACTTTATAATGTGTACTTTTAGTCATTTCCTTCTTTGTAGAATTCGGTACTTGAGGAGTTTCAAATGCACACATTCATTAATATGTTGGACACTGTTTTTACACATTTTATTCCGCCGTATTCATCAAGCCTCATGTTGAAATGATGTCCAAAATTAGAGAAAAGTATTTCTTGTTATTTGAAAGTTCCAGGTTACATACAGAGAATTATGCTAAAACAGAGGTAACCCCCTCTGCTGATTAGGTGCCACAGTAGGTAAAGAAAAGAGTAAGTGTACCCTCTTGGATATATCAATTGCTTTGCCTAAAAAACAAGTCATCACTGTCGTTACAAATACAACTATATATATATATGTCTTTTGTCCAGAACAACTACTTAGTCAGAACAGCATTCCACTGTTCAGAATTTATATGTCCTATATACATCATGTATTCTGGGGCAGAGCTAGTAATGTGTATTTTCTAGTCATTTCCTTCGTCGTATAATTCATAAATAGAGGAAATGTGAATGCCCACGTTCCTGAATATGTTGTACACCGTTGTTATGCAATGTAGTCTGTCCTATTCATCCAACCTGATTAAGTAATGTACATATTAGAGAACAGTATTTCTTGTCACAAAAAAAATTCCAGGTAATATATCTACATACACACAAAAGGAGGCATATGCAACCACAACCCTTCCACTGATTAGGTGCCACAATAGCTGTAGAAAACTCATTACATGTACCTTCTATCATGTCATCAGCGCCATACATGGTGAAGACTGCATAATCGGCATTTGGCATTTTTATTCGACTGTATTTCTCTGTTTCAGCAGCAGGGAAACCTGGTATTTTTTTTACTGTGAAAATAGTCATAATCGGTGGTAAAGTAACTGACAGTAAAATGCTTACCAGAATAGAACATGTCACACATTAGATTTTTTTCTCTCAAAATTGCTAAATATAACAAATGCATCAGAGATTTGACAACAGGGTCTACAAATGGTACACAAGACTAAAAAATGGGGTTGCAGGATTAATTGATGACAGGACACCATATAACCATGAGATAAAGTCCCTGGAATTTCCACATATTTTACATTTTAATGGGCATATATATATATATATATATATATATATATATATATATATATATATATATATATATATATATATATATATATATATATATATATATATATATATATATATAAATATATATATATATTGATCCGCGAAAAGTACACACAAAGATCTAACAACATATGTTGCAATTTCCAAGAATAATTTGATAACAAAGAAACACACTCTTCATGACTGTTTGTGTGTGTGTTTTGTTCTTGTTTTTTCCTCTCACTACAAGTGGTCTTTAGTTGCTACCAGCTGTTCTATCCAGACCCTCATACTTCATCACTAGAACTCTCCACCTGCTGCCAGCTGAACGACATCAATTAAAGTCTATCGTTTTTGAGTATATTAAACATTGCAATGAGGTTTGTTGTGGCAAAGAGAATTCACTAGCTTTTTCCAACCATCGAAAACTAAATTAATGCTGAAATGTTTCTATAATGTTTTTCAAACAAAATATGTCAGTACTGAAATAGAAAACCCACCTGCCAGTAGCTGTTGAATCTTTTTCATCCTTTCTTTGAATTTTACTTCCCCCAACTGTACAGGCTTGCCATCAATATTCAACACAAAACAGTTGTATTGATGAGATATAGTTATCATTTCTTCAATTAGTTCTTCTTTAGTTTCAGGCATGACCACATTCCCTTGAAGTAGTTTGGTGAAGACACGAGGAACTAACAATGGGATGCTTGCAGCTGTTACATGCAAATAGAATGTCTCTTCATTTGCAGAGTTTCTACTAAATTCAAAGAGTTTGTCACAATTTTCACCAATCAGGTGCTTCAACATGAAGGTTACTTCGTTTTTCCATTCGTCAAATCTTTCGGCATTGACATCTTGATACTGTGCATTTTCTAGCTTGATGTATCCTTTGACTTTTGAGCTGGCTATAGCAGCTGCCAAAGTCACTACTTCTTCCTTTTTCTTCCGTTGTGATTGCCCCTTGATTATGTTGATGTGCACGCTTATTGGTCCCATATCATATGCCGCCTTGTTTGGTGGCCATTGTTCAAACCGCCCTGAAAGCAAGCATTAGTGTGTTAAATCAGATTACAAATTATCCACAAATACTAAGAAACATTTTGTTTTATCTGTAAGGTAGTGTTCTCATGCCATACGGTGCCTTTTAAAGTGATCGTGGCTCAAACTTGTGTCAATGCACAGATTGATAATGTCAGAAAGAGAATGCTCCCCTATAATTTACTTTCTCTTCACATATAGAGCATGATCGAAAACTACATCAGCATAACAATATATCCAATATTAACAGAATATCACTGGTATTAAGCAAGGAATAGATTAGAAGCAACATTTCTGCAACCCTATATGATTGATAGAGAAGTATATAACCATTTTTTGAAAATTACAACTGAAACGTTTCTATATCTGGGTCATTAAACCACTTCCTCGGTGAAAGCTAATCAATGATGGATTTCAATAAATCAAATATGTCAAGTGAAATAAAAAAAGCTTATAAGAGGTAAAGTATTTCATGTCCTCAGTCTGTAAAGTGCATCCTGCTTTATGCTGTATACACTGATGCTGCTGTATGGACATTTAAAATACGGTAATCACACCAATAGCGAAATAAAAAAAAACATCCACTCCCCATTCCAGGTTGTGACTCAAGTGTTCATGAAGTTGGTGTGAACCATCAGAAAAGGGATCAACTTTTGCATATGGGACGTGATTCAGTCATATTGTACGAGCCAAAGTGTGAAAAATTAAGAGGACACCCAACCCTAGATTTAACACTATTTGGTATATATTTTTTTGAAAAGTTATGTTGTACTTGCAGCGATTGTGTCTGATACACCAAGTTTGCCCCTTGTTTGCTAAATATCACAAAACATTGTCACATTTATTATTTCGTCTTTTTATCTTAAAAACAGCAACGTGCAATTCAACAAGCCTTCACAATATCTCTGCATTTGGTGGTCAGGAATCAATTATTTCATGTGATTTTGAGGGCATGGTACACTGGATGGCTGGCATGTATTAATGCTTAATTTCTGTCTATGGTGACAACTTCCAAAAAGAATACATTTTTGAAAGAAAAAAAACCCCATCAAATTGATTGTGGCAATTAATAGAATATCTTAGTCATGCTATTGGTGTAATTAAATGTAATTGATATTCTTAATATTTTCATAAAATTTGAAATACCAATTTGAAAAATCCAAATCAATAGAGGTCCCTGCCTTAAACATTGTTTCTTATGCATCATTTGTATCCATTGCACAACTATGGCCAGTTCCTTACTGTCTGGTCAATTTAAATGTGAATTAAATCTTATATGGCTCTTTTCAAAAACGATAAAAGAAAACAGATTACCATTATTTTTTTAAATACGTGTGTATAACATCTAATGTAAGTCTTTGATGAAATAATAACTTGTTCTGTGAATATCTCGTTCCTTGCCTATATGTCCAGAACATGCAATGAAACAAAAACTTTGAACAAACGAAAAAAAAAAAAAAAAAAAAAAAAAAAAAATCAAAACTAAGCAAAAAACATTGTCTGTGAATCGGGAAGTTAAGAGGGCACTCATACGTTTCTGCCAATGCACAATCTAGTCAATGCCTATGTTCAAAAGCTTCAAACCTTTTTTTTTTTTGGCTAGAAGATGCTAAAATATACAGATTCTTCACTATAACTCAAATAAACTTATAATCAACTGTTTTTGATCATGTGGAAGATTACAAATTTTGGGTCAAATTGTTGTACATCTGTGAGCCTATATTCCTTATTTCAACCCATTTTAATGTAACTACGTGATCTTATTCTTATGTTCGGGGATGACCTTAAAAAATACATAGAGGAGATAAACGACACCCAGCCAGCAGACAAATACATAAAAAAAAAAAATTATAAAAAGTAAATAAATAGAATACTTTTATCCCTACCGGTGGGTATTGTGAAGGCAATCACCACAGTGACAGACATGGAGTTAGTTACAGTCATAATCGTCAAGGTGGGTGATATAAAAACAGCCATGATCATTTTGAAAGTCATGAAACACAAGTTCCCCAAAAACATTATACAAAAGAGAAAGAAAGCTCTGAGGTATGCATGCCTAAAGTGACACCTAGTATCGTGAATTTACTAAAGTGCAATTGGGAGGCATGTGGAATGAATCCTGTTAATCATCCATGGCAATGTTTGTCTATGTAGCCTCTGCTTCATTTAAAGTCATATTACTATCATGCAAGCAAATAATCAATCACCTCTTCTCAAGTCAGTTGAGCAGAAATACCAACTTTTGAGTTATCGGGCCAGCATTTGTGGAAGTCCCTCATCTCACAATGCTGGTTACTTTTTTTTTTTTTTTTTATTTGTCTTCTTCTTTTTTTTTTTTTTTTAATTTTTATGGCATTGTACCTTGTACGTATTCACGTGCATGCCATGGGGCTTATCTTTAGCACCCACATACATTCACATAATTTATGACACTTTTTTCACACCAATCTGCGGAAACAAGGTTTTGCCAGTCTAACCTATACTGATGATACAACTATCAAGAACACTTTACTTTGACTAGATGAACTTGGGCTGATTGTTTAACCAAGAAAGTCTGTTCTCAATCAACACCTGGTTCAAACAATGTCACGAAGATTCTGGGATAAAAATCTTAAAATCACTGTACTGTTTTAATTCAAAACGCTTGGGGTGCATTATGGCAGCTTGTGTGGTAGTCAGTTGAAGACTACTGTGGGCACTGTCAGTTACTTATCAGGAATGTAGAATGCTGAGATTTCATGATTAACTGTATAAAGACAAATTATGGGAACAGAGCAAGAAATGTTGCCAACCACCTGACTCCCTTGCTTTTGCTGATGCACGACAGTCTTTTGTAATCACAACTTTGGAAAGATCATGGGTGCTTCCAAAGCTGCTGGGAATGTGAAAGACATGCATTAGGCTAGGGGTAATAATAATTATATGCACAAAACTAAAAAAAACAACTCTGCTCGTTTACGATTCTTTTTTGGTCTGGTGATATGATGTCATAACATATTTCACCTGGCATTAAATTTTGTCTTGTTCGACATTTTTAAACCAAAACAAGGCAGTGTGTGCTGCCAATACATTAAGTGTGTTTTTTTTCTCAGCTGAAAAGTACTTAAGAAGACATTAATGCCAGGATAAATCTTCATATGGCACATGAACTGAAGCTGGTATTTGCCTTTTTCTTTTTCATCTATGTGTTTGGTCTCACAAGTTGCTGGTTCAAGACCTGGCCCTTCCTTGATCACAAAACATATTTATTTTTTATACTCTTTTGGTGCTGAGCAGTAGCAAGGTTAAGAAAGATGCAATTCGAGCATTAAAACAAGATCTGACAATTTGTGAGTACTTGGCAAATCTTGCATCTAATGATGCTCCCATGTCACCAGCAATTTCTGCAGAATGTCTGGTTGCATCCCCTTTGTTTAGTATTAAAAGCATATATAAAGTTCTCGATTTGATCTGAGAGCACATCTGTACAGCAGTCGTGACTTGAAGGATCTCAGTTCACTGCCATCTACAGAGGATGCATTTAAACGGCATTACTGTGCAGCTCGTACCAGCTGTAAATGTAGAAAACAGTTCTCTTCAATGATGCACAGATATCTGCTCTTGAGTTTGAACCAGTGCTGCAAAGTGACCATATGCTCCTATTTTATATTAATCAGGCAAGTTCCACAAATGAAAGGAAAATATCACGTTGTTGTCGAAAATGGTGGTGTCAAACCAAGTTCATGTTTATGTACTTTTGAAGTCTGTCTTTTTAGCTAGCTTTTGGTATGTCATTTACATGTTTTATAAATGACTGTTATAAAAAGATTTCACTTTACTTCGTACTTGTATAATCAATCAGCTTGCCAAAAGTACTGATGCATTTAAAAACGAATTATGCACTTGAGTAAATGCTGCTAATGTGAACGCAAAAGCAAATAAAACTAAAAATATCATGTAATTGCAACACAATTCAACCATATCACATTCAAGCTCACAATCTTCTGATTATTGGCCATTTTTCCATAAAACCAAATAACACATTTGTTTTTCAATGATCCACACATTTTCTTACTGGTGTGACTGACAGGTTACGGAAAATTAAGATTGATCACCAAAGACAAACATTTGGACTTTGGTAGAGACTGAATCGAATTTTGGCAATGCGATATGCTTAAGCACATAAAGGAAGCAGAAGTGTACCAGAATTTTGGACATGAAATATAGTACCTGCTGATTTATGACCCCTATCTATATATAGTTATATGCACCATTTTATTTTGTCTGGAAAAATAAACCACTGACAAAAGCTTGATATAAATATATTTACATTTGTTATTTTTGTTAGCATTGAAAGAATAGGAACGGTAGTGTAGCTCATGAGGGAATGGTTTCACTAGAGCATCTCGTGCAACCAACGTGCTGCGCAATAATATCCTCTAAATGCACTTTGTCATTTTTTAAGCTTCCGCCGAAAGTACTGCCGAAGCGTTTGATTCATAGGCCTAAGCATAATGGGACGACGGTATCAGATGATCAAGAATTGCATATCTACTCGTCAAAACTTGCCTAAATGTTTTCTTTTACCGGTTTTGCAAGCTTTATTGAAATAAAGTTGTTGTGTTATTCGGAACTAGTTTTTTCATATTTTTGTGTTCCAGGAGTTGCCTTGACAACTGATGGCTGATGTAGTAGCCCCGCCTACTTGGCTCGTCCCACTAGTAAACAAAAAGGCGATTCTTTGTAAATTAACAAGCTAAAAACGATTTTAAATCAAGTATTAATGATGATACTTACTCTTATGTCAATAATAATTGATGTTAAATGTAAATATAAGAATCAGAAATGCCTGTTACACAAACTGCAACCATGCGCCCGTAAATACACTTGAGAGGAAGTTTAATTCTTAAATAACCATGGCTTCTTCCTGCATAAGCGTTGTGATATTTAATCTAAGATTTCGTGAGCACAGCATTTTTTCTTTTTGTTTTGGCCTTGAGTAGGATAAATTGAATGTTATCCATTCTCAATACCGTTAAAGGACAGGTAAAACACCAAAAATAAATCCCACTTTAGTCAATCCTAGCTCAAAATGTATTTGCGTTAGAATAACATATTATATATGTGTGTACTCGTCATACTCCAAAAATTTATATGTTCCGTATTTGGGTGTCTGTGATGTTAATTGTTGAATAAACAATTGAATGTTGACCGCAAAGCATCCACCCCATAAATGTCGATATAAGTCACTAATTATTTGTGATAAAATCATAATTACACTTGGATCTTAATCCTGACATTTTGGCAACAAAAAACGATCCTGCGATATTTTATGTTTGGTTTCGTTTTTCTGTTATCCATCCTCAAAGTTTGACGTTTCAATTTTCCCTTTGATTTTCAAGATGTTCATTTTCTTCATTTCATAGAAAAAGAACGAAGCAAAATTTAGAAAATCGCTGAATCGTTTTTGCGGTTCAGACATTAAAGAATCAAAATCGTTAACCGGATTAAATTTCGCCCAGCCGTTTTCTTGGAATAACCATTCTTAGGTGGGGCTCTCGTCCTATTATCCTTTCTGAGAAAACAAGCTTTAAAGGCCTTTGATGTTGATCATTTGCCTCTCAAACAATACCATTTGCTCAAGTTGAGTTGACATTTGTACAAAACGTAGCAAATATCGTCCCTGAACATTTGGGGAGGTTGTCAATCAATTCTTGGCCAATCACATGAATAAAAGAGCCTTTGAAGTACGGAAAACATTAGTCAGCGATCTGTCAAACGGCGATAGCGACAGTCTGGTTTCAAAGTGTGACGTCATGGAGGCGGCCCTTCGGGCCCCGTGACCTCTAGCCTGGCAACGAAAGTTGTGTTGCCTTGCCTTGCTTCGGTGGGGTGGCCTGCGGCCGCTCATGGTCAGTGCACGGATGGCGGGTTTGGTCTTCCGCCCCCTACCTCTTCACCCCATTTTTAGGGATTGGGTTTTATTGTATTTACTCGTCTTGTATCTGTATACTTTATGTAGTTAGCTTGTTAGACTTGTCTTTACATTTTACTTAGTTAGCTTGTCATTATTTTGTAGTTATTTTCTCAATGAGTTTCATTTCTCTTTCCAACCTGAACTTTGTAACGCTAGTTTGTGTGTTTTCTCTTGTGTTCACGTTTATGCTTATTTCAATGTGTTTATTTGTACTTTTATTTCCTCATCCCTGGGTTCCGATAAAGTATTATTATGTGCGTGGGTATTGTTGATTAGGGTGTAAGTTTTTTTCCCCCGCCAGCTTTGGTGTGCACGACCACTGGGGTAATCCATCGCGGCACGGCCTTTGAAGTTTGAAGGGACATCGTCTGACGATTCCCGCTCCTCTTGAACATTTAAAGTCTCCCTTCATTAGAACGCAAAACAAGCAAGATAACTATAAAGTAAACCACTAACGCTATGATATGTTACCATGTTTGAATCTTTTCCCTGCCCACAAGCATTCTTTCGGCATGCTGCCTTATTTCGCATTGCCGCCCTGATACCACTGTCTTTGTGCCATGGGCCGTTGCTACCTGCAGCCACGTGACAGGCTGTTAAGTATGATTAACAGGTGAAAACCAAAAGAATGACACATGGACGTTCGGATGTCCACATGCCCGTGTGGTTTTTGGCGTTTTTCTCATATTTCTACTTTAGTTAAAAGCTCGAAATTTAAACAACTAATAGAAAGGACATTCATCTTGTAAAAACCGTTAAAATTTCAAAATTGGCCATGCAAAGGTTTTTGGTGTCTGAAGTGTCCTTAATGGTTGAAACAAATGTGAAATTGTATCTATCTTCAAAACTAACAAATGATTAATAACTTCCTCCCATAACTTAGTTGAGCAATTTTACCTTTGAACTCCAATTTCCTTATATTTGTAATTCATTTATTTTATCTTCCCCACCTATTCTTATTTCCCAATTGGTTGTATATCTAGTTTTGTCCTGGGTCCAGAGGTAGTAAGACTGCACTCTAAAATGGCACCCTAGCCTCTGCACTAATAGCCGTAATATAAACCATCAATCCATTTTCCTAAACAATTCATATAAATTATATCACTTAAAAATGCACTATTTTGCTATACTTTCCTGTATGATGCACTGCCCTGTTTGGTCTGTTGTGAACTATAAACAATGCTTGAGAGTTTGGTCTACTTGATTCAGGAATTTGTGATAGGTCATGAAACTTTTGTTCGAAGAATGTGGATGAATATCCAAGATTGCTTGAGTCAGGATTCTGTTCAAAGCATATAAATAGACCCTGTCCTACAGTGTCACATGGAGTGACACAAGTCAAGACACCGTAGCACCAATGGATTCATTCTATCTGTGACCACACTTAGACCTGTCTTACCCAAGGCCCTAGACAAAAGGTTCTCTGCCAAAAGTTAACTTCTGACATTACTACTGTATTTGACAGTTTTCAACATATCTATGTGGTACATACATGCAAAGGGTGTTTTCCGTCACCCTAACTGTAGGTGTCCTAAATGCATTTGTTGTCTGTATGAATAGTGGTACAAAGAAATGACATGATCTACATTTCTGGGTGTGTTTCAGGGCAATATGCAAGAAATAAAACAACAGCTTTGGGCAAATAAAAGGTGAATCATCTTACTGAGCAGAGTAGTCCCTACAAAGAAATTACATAATCTACATTTCTGAGTGTGATTCAGGGCAATTTAAAGAGAGAATACAGCAACTTAGGGCAACGAAACAGTGGCTCATCTTGCTGTACACCTGGTGAGTCAATGAGCCAAGTCATCTTTTTGAAACTCAAGTCTTTATATACTGTTCACCATGACAGTCACGGTACAAAGTGGAAACCACAAACAAAGTTTTCATAGATACTTCTTAGGAGAAACAGCAAAAAAGTAGTGAAACCACTACTTGTCCATATCACAGCCGAAAATCAGTCCAGATCGAATATGATCCAAATACATATATGGGATTTGCATGCCAATGAAATTTGAAGTCTTTGAAAATTCTAACCATTTTGTGTAATTGAGTATAAAAAAGCCAAGTTTTCTCTCCAGTAATACATGCATATTTTAAATTCCACAAATGGGTAAAGAATACATGTGAAGAATAATAACATTTTGATGATAAGATGACAATAGACAAGATAAAAGTCTCAACAAAAAGGAAATTGTGCAACGTTAATGCTTTACTTTACAAAAAGGAAATTGTGCAACGTTAATGCTTTACTTTACAAAAAGGAAATTGTGCAACGTTAATGCTTTACTTTACAAAAAGGAAATTGTGCAACGTTAATGCTTTACTCTCCATTGAAATAAAAATCAACCACATATTTTCAGTTCAGCTAGCATATATTTTGTATCTCTACTTACCTGAGGGCATAGTCCTATCACCCTTGTCCACTATGGATTTTTTCTATAAATGAAAGCTAGGGAGAGTCAGATATAAGTGGAAGTAGCATAAAGTATATAATATAATGCATCAAATAAATATATGTTGTACCTACAATTTGTTTTATCTGAGGCAATGGGCAACATCTATGTGGTCAAAAATATCTGCCTTTTGCTGTATTCAATTTTTGTTTGTTGTTGGGATGAAATTAATCGATATGTGTAAAGTTTTTGATAAATAGTTTATCGACTATGTTGGGCTATGTCCTTTGTTGTCTGACATGTTGCCATACTGGAAGTTTGCATTATGGTTCTGATTCATAACTTAATGATGTAAGCTTGCTTTTGCTGTCAAATTAGAGTGACTGACAGGTCACACACAAAAAAAAAATATCATGTGTACCATGTCACTTTTGTCTATCACGCAAGTGTCAACATTTTGGATCTTGTGTAGTTAGGCCTATATGTTGTGGAAAAAAACTAAAGTCTGTAGTCAATGAAGAATATGTGAAAGATTGAGAGGAATGGTTTAATAACCAGCAACCATTATGTACCTTGATCGATACTCAAATTCAGTCCAAATTTGAATCTGAGCAAACATGACAAGTAAAAATTAACACGACCTATTACACTCCAGTTCTGAACATTCACCAAGCCATACATCTGCCACTAACTCTAAACAGACAACGTCTATCAAATAATAACTGTCATGAAAAAACGAAGTGGACAACAAATTTCAATAAAGTCAAAGAGACTACACCCTTTGCCATGTCAGCAAGGTTCAAGCCATCAAACAGGGCATATCAAAATCCAGTCAGACCAAGACAGATATACACCATATAGCATGAATAAAAGGATCTGTCTGATGACTTCAGCAGGAACTAACTAACGTTTACTAATGGTTTAAATCGGTTTGGTGCATGCACCTGTCACCTTTAACAGTTATCTAGCTCTATACATGTAGCATTATATTTTCTTTATCTACAAATGTCATTTGTTTAATTTCATTAGTGAATATTCCTGTTTTACCAGTTTATCAAATACAAGTGTATGGTGGAATCCGAGGTTGTCACAATCAGTGCATATGCTGGCAAATAACACATAGACGTCATAAGCAGGTCCATTAGGAATATTACTATACATGCGAGGGCGGTTAACAATACTAAACTGGAACGTATCCCATTGGTCAAACACTTTAATCTTTAATTTATCATTATTAACCATATTTATACCCACGTATGAACATTCAAAGTCATTTTTCTCAGTCGTCTTTAATTCTGAACAACTTGGGTAGCCAGCAGTTGCCTTTATGGGTGACTGCCTGTCTCAATTCAGAATTGAAATGTATTACTTCACATTTGAATTGGAAGGAGAATGTTGATGTTTTGGTTATTCGTGAGTGTATACCTTTTGCTATGTTTAACCCTAATCTCATTTATGGCATGAAATATATGGATATGGATACTTTTTCTAACGTTTGTTTACAAGTAGTTTGAGAACGATCCAATCACTGATGTCGTAAGCAAGGTGTCTCCAGGCATAATTGAGGAATTCAATTGATCAGATATGACTGACTATTGGCTTAATTTCATGACAAGTATAGAAGCATTGATGGTGGATGTTCTTGCTGTTCTCACATGTAACTGGGATGAGTATATAGTTTGCTAAGATGTTGAAGCTTTTGATTGATAACATATATGTCAAATTTGGATACTTCATTTGTAGACATACACTTGTTGTTCCAAAAGATACTAATTGTTCAGCTCTTTTTGCCATTTTATACTTATTTTACTGTGAGTCAAGTCTTTGGTAAAGTTGCCACAACAGAAGAAACATGATAAATATTTTAAATTTACATTTAGATATATTGATGAACTTTTCAGCATCAAGAAAAATGCTTTCCATAATATATTTTACAAACATACTCGTATGATTTGAAACTTAAAGAAACTATTTAAATGTTCATTTGCTAAATATGGTATGCATTATAATAATAGTGAATTAACGTATAAGTTGTATGAACAACGTGATGATTGTGAATTAAAGATAGGAAATTACCTTCATATGGATAGCAATATTCCACACAGACCAGCTTATGGTGTCCATGTGCTAAAGTTTCTTGCCTTTGCTAGAGTATGGGCCAATTTGGACTTTTTTGCTCCCATCATTTATTTCAATTTCAAGTTTAAGGGTGAAAGTGAAAACAATTTAAACATGAATAAGGTATAATTGAAATGATACATACATGATAAAGTAAATATGACTAAGTAACAGTTGTAGCTAGCATTTTAATGCATTGCGTGAATGGGGCAAGATATTACTTCAAGTTGAGACTTGTCAGCAATAAATTTATTTAAACTACGACAAGGTTTTGCTGGTGCCTGTCTCAAAACACGAGAGAGATGCTTTCTCTAAACTACATTTAATATTCTTTCTCTGATATATAAACTTATAAAGTTGTTGGTATGTCAACCTTGAACTTCTCACTCTAGAATTTCTCTGTTTCATGAATGACGAGATTTGATCATAAATTGTTCTAGTTTGCTTATACTTTGGATTTAGTTTCTCCATATTTGTTGAGAACTATTGTCCATTTATAATTGTTATGACGGTCATTTTTTGTTTGTTTGTTTGTTAAATATGAAAGCTGACATTTTTAAAGTTTAAAAGTGTATTGCTTGGGGGATATTCACCTCCTGACGTCATATCTGGTAGTCTTCATGTTGATAGGCCTGTCGAGATTTGGATGCTTTTCAGCTTGGACTGATTTTCGACTATGATGTAGGCACATATTGTTCTTATACTATTTATTGGACAAAATGAGTAAAAGACCCGAAAACAGTCATAAAATGTTTGTCCTTAGAGTATGGCCAATGAACCTAGGATATTGAATAATGAGGTCAATGTACACAACCATGAAATATAAAGTGGTGAGTGATGCTGCAAAAATATAAAAAATAAAAAATGTTATGATGAAATAGTATTTTTATTGTACATCCACGACGTTTAATTGCTGACATGTCATGTTATAAAGAGTGAAATTGCTTGATCATAACGTAATAGTTAAAACGTTTGTTCGGTTGTCTGTAAACCTGGTTTTCAATTGGCCAGCATGCTACAAATACGTATGCAGCAGTGAATATGGAAATATGTCACAGTTTGCGATACGTGATGAAATTTGTTTGTAAAGTATCCTAAATTTTATACAGACAAAATGGCAGGATTACCAGTGGAAGGATTCTGATGAAAGCAAAGAAGTAGGCCCTGTGGAACAGTGAATAGCAAGACAAGTTGACAAGGATTGTAGGCTACAACTGATTCATGTGACTATTTGTGGAGCTGCAAATTGGATGGTCCTTCGAAGGAAGACAAAATGTTATTTGCATCAACTCCAGCCCCACAAGCACTATTGTATTATGGAATTTTGTTTATGAAGTGCATAGAAAGATTTCTTTTATCATCACGTAACTTCGCTGAATTTTGTCCACTATTAATTGAAAACTGTGTCTATTAACTAGTCTTGCGTCCATTTCTGTAGCTTCACACATGTACACCAAGGCTGGATTATCATCACACATGTTTAACGTCTAATACACCGTAGGTTTTGTTCAACAACTACCCTTATATGACAGATTTGTTGCATTGTATGAGACTTTGTTTAAACATTACCAAGTTACAATTTGCAAAATGTTGGTGTGTATCTGAATGATGTGTACCCAATACACGTAAAAGTACCCCAGATTTTCCTAGTTTTATGTGCAGTGGAGTCTTCTCTGCATACCGTATCATTTTTTGTAACTGCGCCCGAAAAGTCACTGACTTCGTTGTTTTGCTGTTCCACTGTTTGTCCTTCCATCCTGTGTAAAGATTTCTTTGCTAGAACAAAAAAGTTAAGATAAGAAAAACCACACATGATAGTAATGGGGATCAAATTTAATGGATTAACATATCTATATATATATATCTATATATGTATATATATATATATATATATATATATATATATATATATATATATATATATATATATATATATATTTGTGTGTGTGTGTGTTTGTGTGTGTGTGTGTGTGTGTGTGTGTGTGTGTGTGTGTGTGTGCAATAAAAACCCAAGGAGGTCCATACATTGAAGACTATAAATGCTAACTCTTTAAAGTATCTTTTGTTCAAATGGACATTATACAAATATTTCATATTGGTAAAGAAGTTGAAATTACGAGCTACTTGTTGAAAAGGTGCATATTAGCGACAATGAGGTGCTATGTTATATGTCTATACAAATGTCAAAATAAGGTTTTAAGGTCTCCAGAATTTTACATAAAAATAGATGTGGATGTACAGAACTTCAACACATTCTTAGAGATTGTTTATATTTATGTCGCTTTTTCTCATAGAGACATACAAATTTTAAGGTAATGTATATTGTGGAAACTAATTTTAAATGGTCTTAATTCTAGGCACAAACACTGATAAATAAATCTTTCGCACTTCTTTAAAGTTCTATTAGTCTACATTAGGCTAATAGCAGCAATTTGTAGTTTGACAACACAGTTATTTTCATTGTTATGGGAGTGTATATAGTGTTATATTTGTCACAGATCGTTCTGTAGTCGGCATTTAATTTACAGAAGATAAATTCGATAAGGATCGGATATCTTCTGCCAATGCTTTTTGGGATATATGTTTAATATGTGTGCAATAACTAATATTAATCTGTGGATTCCAAGGTAATAATCAACAAAGAATAGTTTTGGCTAATCTCCTGTCCATGTCTTTGTTTTTTGTTTTTGTTTTTTTCTTTCTTTTCTCCGAAGAATTGCCAATTCAGTTGTCATAAAAATGTACCAAATCTCCAAATATATTCATAATTTTCTGATGTTACATGAAAGACTTACATTTGATCCCTCATGTGACCCCTTAATACATAATTTATGTACGATAGCAATCCGTAGAAGCCTATCTTGGAAGACAACATCCATGAATCATACACAAATGTAGGTATATGTAAGCTGTGCTGTTCTAAAGTGAAAACAGGTGGGATGTTTAAATAGTATGAGAGTTATGTATACTAAATTATGTAAACATAACAAACCTAAATTTGGTGTAAGGCAATGTACCGTTTGAAAACAAGTATCAAGTATGATATTCTAAGAGCAGAGTTCTATTCCATGCCATTCACTGAAAAACCACATAGTTCTAAATTATTATTGCCAATTAATCTATAAAATGAACAAATCATATTCATAAAAGTTAAAATTTAGAAGAAAGTTGTAGGCATTATTAGCCTTTATAAAATCTGGTCATCAGCAGGGAACCAGCGCAAGACATTTTTCGGTGCCATTAATCCCCAGACAAGTCATTCTGCTAACTGGCAGCACCATGTTTGCACTTCAATGGCAAACATCCCAAGCTGATGTGTTATGGAGTAAAGCGAATATTATCCTCCTTTATTAATAGGCATACTTAAAAATGTGGCCCCCATAACATGAATATAATGAAACTACATTTATTTTTTAAAATCTACATCTATTTTTCCTGTTTGGGCCTACACAGGCCTTATTCAACAAAATAAGCTTTAAAGCAATGACAAAATAGTGGTCCTTGGACATGAACATCTGCACATGAAGCTACTGACCACACCAGGTGGAGCATTTGAGCATGATGCTGCTTCACTGTCGCCTGCATTTGTCTTGCGTGAACCTAAAACGACAAAAATAAATGTTGTACATTACCTAAAAGTAATTAAATTATTAGACAAGGCATACTGCTTTACACAGGGAGGTGGTAGATAACCATTTCAAGAAGAAACCAGAACACATGTTAGTTTCATTTTATAAGTGACAGTCATCCAGTGCTAGGGAGCCTAAAAATAAAGGAGAGATCTTATGATTAATTAATGAACTTGGGATGGGTATGACTGCGAGCATCAACGGTCACCTTTTTTTTGGGGGGGGGGGGGACTAATTTCCCTTCCCCGCTTGCTTGAACGGCCCAACATAGAGTAAGATATGTGTACAAACTAGATGCTTGCACAAACAGCCCGTGCTCTGCTGACGTAAACTTGTTTACAAAATCAAAGTTGTAACTGAATAGGTTTTGTTTGAGCTTTAGCTGAGTGCACATGACATTTAGAGGCATTTCTGAGATATACCTACAGATAATATCATTAAAATGTGAATTAGCATTGGAATGCTACTTACATAGTAGTCAATAGAATACGAAGGTTTAACAGTGAGTACTCGAATAAAAAAAAATCGTTAAACATCAGAAATCCACAGCAGTCCCACCTAGAGAACAACTTTGTTTGAACCCTTCCCGAGGAAAATATCCACAGTTTCAGCTTAATCTTCACCTCAAACATAATGGAGATGCACTTGAGTAGGTCTCTATGAAGCTTATTCAAATGGTCACGGTCCTAAATGTGCTTAATGGAGATGCACTTGAGTAGGTCTGTATGAAGCTTATTCAAATGGTCACGGTCCTAAATGTGCTTATATATACATATATATATATATATATATACCTTGCCTTTTTTGTCAAAATCTTAATATTCTTCGAAAACATTTGGTCAATTTATTCAAAATTATACAGGGACACTTCTAGGTATCCCTAGATCTCAATTTGCTCAAACCGTGACACTGCCATCTTTTTATTTAATTCTAAGATTTTTGTGAATTTTGCTAATTTTGACTCCGTCTCCAGAACCGTCACTCAGATTACGAGAAGCTTGTTGGATATGTTCCTTGTAAAGTATTAAAGCAATTGTTCACCAGATGACATTGCTATGTATCCTTGATTTTAACGATGTTTTTGCCTTCATCTCTGGAACCGTCAAGCAGATTCCCTTCCAACTTAATGACAGTGTACCTTGGGTGACTTTTTGTCAAGCTTGTACAAATGGTCACGGTCATGGCTTTTTTTATTTTTTTGGTCACGGTCATTTTTTTTTTTTTGTTTGTTTGTTTGTTTTTTGTTTTGTTTTGTTTTGTTTTGTTTTTTTTGTTTTGTTTTGTTTTGTTTTGTTTTGTTTTGTTTTGTTCTTTTTTTTGACAAAATCTCTGGAAATCTTTGTTGAAATCATGTGCTCAATTGGTTCGGGATATTTTTGGGTGCCCCTAGACCTTACTTTTCTACAGATGGCGATGCAAGCTTTTCTATTATTTTGTCAACTTTTTTTGTTTTTTTTGTTGTTGCTATTTTTAACTTCTGCTCCACAACCGTCACTCATATTAAGATAGAACTTAATGTATATATCTATTTTTTTTTTCTTTTTTTTTTTTGTGAAAGTATCAAATAGGGTGGTTTATTAGGTGGCCCTGCTGTGGATTTCTGTTTCAGGACCTTTTCGGTAAATGCACCTTTCCTATTGATTAATCTACAAGGAAATGGACATTCTGTCCAGAATCAGCATTTTTGACTTTTTGTTAAAAACTGTCAGATTTAATTCAAACCTTGTGGCAATTTCTTCCGGTGGGTTTCCAAGAGATTTGCTCGAATGGTCAAACTCCAATGATTTTTATATTAATTTTTTGCCAAATCTTTAAAAAAAATTCTTCTTCAACAAATCCGGCCATCCAATAGCTCCAAAAACACAGAGAAACACCTCTTGGGGAACCATAGTTATTAACGTGTTCCGCAGATGGTATTCCGAATTGTTACATTTTTTTTTACACATTCTTGTGTGCTTTTCCTATTTTTGACTTTCTTTATCAAGCCCGAATTCATTTTCTGCTGATACGCCACAGGAATATTTTTTCAAGGATGGGCTTAACAAGTTTGTTCACTAGGGAGTGCTAGTAGGGAATCTTTATTTATATATTTTTTTTCATGTTGGCTATTTGTCGGTTTCTACGTTATTCTTGCTGCTTACTATGTAACTCAATGGGCATCCACTGCATATTCATATTCTGGACTTCTCTGGAAACCATCACCCAGATTCACGTCTTACTTGGTGGCAGTGTTCTTGTAATAGGTACACACCCATTTTGTGAGAGTGGTCATGCTCCATTTTTTTTTTTTTTTTTTTTTTTAATTTTATGGGCTCTTGTATGGCCAAAGCTTCTGCTTACTGTTTAATGAACTTTGAACTTTCAATGGGTTTTGCTGTTGATTTTGGTACAAAATTTAATAGAAAAATCTTTTTGTCTAAACCTGCCTCGCTAACTGCAGATAAATTGGATAGTGGCACTTCTGGCGACCAGTAGACCGTAATTTGTTCACCAGGTGATGTTGCGATATTTCTGTAAAGCTTTAAGATAGTGATCACGGTTAAAAAGCGAGGTGATCTTGATATCATAGTCCATAGGACCACTTTGGTCAGTGCTTTTTTTTAAGGGCATGGTACACTGGATGGCTGGCATGTATTAATGCTTAATTTCTGTCTATGGTGACAACTTCCAAAAAGAATACATTTTTGAAAGAAAAAAAAAACATGAAGTTTGATTGTGGCAATGAATAGAATATTTTAGTCTTGCTATTGCTTTAATTAAATGTAATTGATATTCTTAATAATTTCATAAAATTTGAAATACCAATTTGAAAAATCCAAATCAATAGAGGTCCCTGCCTTTAACATTGTTTCTTATGCATCATTTGTATCCATTGCACAACTATGGCCAGTTCCTTACTGTCTGGTCAATTTTAGACGTGAATTAAATATTATATGGCTCTTTTCAAAAACGTTAAAAGCAAACAGATTACCATTTTTTTTTTCAAATACGTGTGTATAACATCTAGTGTAAGTCTTTGATGAAATAATAACTTGTTCTGTGAATATCTCGTTCCTTGCCTATATGTCCAGAACATGCAATGAAACAAAAACTTTGAACAAAACTAAGCAAAAAACCTTGTCTGCGAAACGGGAAGTTAAGAGGGCACTCATACGTTTCTGCCAATGCACAACCTAGTCAATGCCTATGTTCAAAAGCTTCAAACTTTTTTTTTTTTTTTGGCTAGAAGATGCTAAAATATACAGATTCTTCACTATAACTCAAATAAATTTATAATTAAATTTTTATGATCATGTGAGAGATTAAAAATTTTGGGTCAAATTGTTGTACATCTATGAGCCTATATTCCTTATTTCAACCCATTTTAATGTAACTTCGTGATCTTATTCTTATGTTCGGGGATGAACTGAAAAAATACATAGAGGAAATAAACGACACCCAGCGAGCAGACAAATAAATAAATAAAAAAAATATGTAAAAAGTAAATAAATAAAAAGAATAATTTGATCCCTACCGGTGGGTATTGTGAAGGCAATCACCACAGTGACAGACATGGAGTTAGTTACAGTCATAATCGTCAAAGTGGGTGATATAAAAACAGCCTTGATCATTTTGGAAGTCATGAAACACAAGTTCCCCAAAAGCATTATACAACAGAGAAAGAAAGCTCTGAGTTATGCATGCCTAAAGTGACACCTAGTGACGTGAATTTACTAAAGTGCAATTGGGAGGCATGTGGAATGAATCCTGTTAATCATCCATGGCAATGTTTGTCTATGTAACCTCTGCTTCATTTTAAGCCATATTACTTTCATGCAAGCAAATAATCAATCACCTTTTCTCAAGTCAGTTGAGCAGAAATACCAACTTATCGGGCCAGCATTTGTGGAAGTCCCTCATCTCACAATGCTGGTAACGTTTTTTTTAATTTGTCTTTTTTTTTTTTTTTTTATTTCTATTTTTATTTTTATGGCATTGTACCATGTACGTATTCACGTGCATGCCATGGGGCTTATCTTTAGCACCCACATACATTCACATAATTTATGACACTTTTTTCACACCAATCTGCGGAAACAAGGTTTTCCCGGTCTAACCTATACTGATGACACAACTATCAAGAACACTTTACTTTGACTAGATGAACTTGGGCTGATTGTTTAACCAAGAAAGTCTGTTCTCAATCAACACCTGGTTCAAACAATGTCACAAAGATTCTGAGATAAAAATCTTAAAATTACTGTACTGTTTTAATTCAAAACGCTTGGGGTGCATTATGGCAGCTTGCGTGGTAGTCAGTTGAAGACTACTGTGGGCATTGTCAGTTACCTATCAGGAATGTTGAATGCTGAGATTTCATGATTAACTGTATAAAGACAAATTATGGGAACGGGGCAAGAAATGTTGCCAACCCCCTGACTCCCTTGCTTTTGCTGATGCAGTACAGTCTTTTGTAATCACAACTTTGGAAAGATCATGGGTGCTTCCAAAGCTGTTAGGAATGTGAAAGACATGCATTAAGCTAGGGGTCATAATAATTATATGCACAAAACTAAAAGCAAAAAAGGCTATGCAACGATCAATTAGAACTACCCACACTGGGCCATTAAGTAGCTGCAACTGTATCAGTTCCAAAATGGGATGAGCCCATGGGCAACCCTCTGTCCAAGTCTGCTCTTTTACGATTTTTTTTGGTCTGGTGATATGATGTCATAACATATTTCACCTGGCATTAAATTTTGTCTTGTTCGACATTTTTAAACCAAAACAAGGCAGTGTGTGCTGCCAATACATTAAGTGTGTGTTTTTTTCTCAGCTGAAAAGTACTTAAGAAGACATTAATGCCAGGATAAATCTTCATATGGCACATGAACTGAAGCTGGTATCTGCCTTTTTCTTTTTCATCTATGTGTTTGGTCTCACAAGTTGCTGGTTCAAGACCTGGCCCTTCCTTGATCACAAAACATATTTATTTTTTATACTCTTTTGGTGCTGATAGCCTTACACATGTATATTTCTCGATCAGTGACAACTCCAAACAGAGTATGTAATTTGGACTGGAATAGATACAATCAACCAGGCTGTGTTGATCATGGCGTGTGTGCTAACCTGCCGCCATTGAACCATTATTTTCAAGAATGGGCATTTGGCACAGTTGATATGTGCGTTTTTCCATTTTTGGCTGGGTGATTGGTACCAATGGTTGCTGGCTCGAGACCAACCCGTTCTGCGGTCGCAAAACATATACTCTGTTTACTATGGATGAGAGCAGTAGCAAGGTTAAGAAAGATGCAATTCGAGCATTTAAACAAGATCTGACAATTTGTGAGTACTTGGCAAATCTTGCATCTAATGATGCTCCCATGTCACCAGCAATTTCTGCAGAATGTCTGGTTGCATCCCATTTGTTTAGTATTAAAGGCATATATAAAGTTCTCGATTTGATCTGAGAGCACATCTGTACAGCAGTCGTGACTTGAAGGATCTCAGTTCACTGCCATCTAAAGAGGATGCATTTAAACGGCATTACTGTGCAGCTCGTACCAGCTGTAAATGTAGAAAACAGTTCTCTTCAATGATGCACAGATATCTGCTCTTGAGTTTGAACCAGTGCTGCAAAGTGACCATATGCTCCTATTTTATATTAATCAGGCAAGTTCCACAAGTGAAAGGAAAATACCACGTTGTTGTCGAAAATGGTGGTGTCAAACCAAGTTCATGTTTATGTACTTTTGAAGTCTGTCTTTTTAGCTAGCTTTTGGTATGTCATTTACATGTTTTATAAATATCTGTTATAAAAAGATTTCACTTTACTTCGTACTTGTATAATCAATCAGCTTGCCAAAAGTACTGATGCATTTAAAAACAAATTATGCACTTGAGTAAAAGCCGCTAATGTGAACGCAAAAGCGAATAAAACTAAGAATATCATGTAATTGCAACACAATTCAACCATATCACATTCAAGCTCACAATCTTCTGATTATTGGCCATTTTTCTATAAAATCAAATAACACATTTGTTTTTCAATGATACACACATTTTCTTGATGGTGTCACTGGCAGGTTACGGAAAATTTAGATTGATCACCAAAGACAAACATTTGGACTTTGGTAGAGACTGAATCGAATTTTGGCAATGCGATATGCTTAAGCACATAAAGGAAGCAGAAGTGTACCAGCATTTTGGACATGAAATATAGTACCTGCTGATTTATGACCCTTATCTATATATAGTTATATGCACCATTTTATTTTGTCTGGAAAAATAAACCACTGACAAAAGCTTGATATAAATATATTTATATTTGTTATATTTGTTAGCATTGAAAGAATAGGAATGGTAGTGTAGTTCATGAGGCAATGGTTACACTAAAGCATCTCGTGCAACCAACGTGCTGCGCAATAATATCCTCTTAACGCACTTTTTTATTATTTAAGCTTCCGCCGAAAGTACTGCCGAAGCGTTTGATTCATAGGCCTAAGCATAATGGGACGACAGTATCAGATGATCAAGAATTGCATATCTACTCGTCAAAACTTGCCTAAATGTTTTCTTTTACCGGTTTTGCAAGCTTTATTGAAATAAAGTTGTTGTGTTATTCGGAACTAGTTTTTGCATATTTTTGGGTTCCAGGAGTTGCCTTGACAACTGATGGCTGATGTAGTAGCCCCGCCTACTTGGCTCGTCCCACTAGTAAACAAAAAAGGCAGTTTTTCGTAAATTAACAAGCTAAAAACGATTTTAAATCAACTATCAATAATGATACTTACTCTTATGTCAATAATAATTGATGTTAAATGTAAATATAAGAATTAAACTTCCTCTCTAGTATAATTACGGGTGCATGGTTGCAGTTTGTGTGACAGGCATTTCTTTGATGACGCGCTAACGGGCATCATCAGAAATGCCTGTCACACAAACTGCAACCATGTGCCCGTAAATACACTAGAGAGGAAGTTTAATTCTTAAATAACCATGGTTTCTTCCTGTATAAGCGTTGTGATATTTAATCTAAGATTTCGTGAGCACAGCTTTTTTTCTTTTTGTTTTGGCCTTGAGTAGGATAAATTGAATGTTATCCATTCTCAATACCGTTTAATGGTTGAAACACATGTGAAATTGTATCTATCTTCAAAACTAACAAATGATTAATAACTTCCTCCCATAACTTAGTTGAGCAATTTTACCTTTGAACTCCAATTTCCTTATATTTGTAATTCATTTATTTTATCTTCCCTACCTATTCTTATTTCCCAATTGGTTGTATATCTAGTTTTGTCCTGGGTCCAGAGGTAGTAAGGCTGCACTCTAAAATGGCACCCTAGCCTCTGCACTAATAGCCGTAATATAAACCATCAATCCATTTTCCTAAACAATTCACATAAATGATATCACTTAAAAATGCACTATTTTGCTATGCTTTCCTGTATGATGCACTGCCCTGTTTGGTCTGTTGTGAATTATAAACAATGCTTGAGAGTTTGGTCTACTTGATTCAGGAATTTATGATAGGTCATGGAACTTTTGTTCGAAGAATGTGGATGAATATCCAAGATTGCTTGAGTCAGGATTCTGTTCAAAGCATATAAATAGACCCTGTCCTACAGTGTCACATGGAGTGACACAAGTCAAGACACCGTAGCACCAATGGATCCATTCTATCAGTGACCACACTTGGACCTGTATTACCCAAGGCCCAAGACAAAAGGTTCTCTGCCAAAAGTTAACTTCTGACATTACTACTGTATTTGACAGTTTCCAACATATCTATGTGGTACATACATGCAAAGGGTGTTTTCCGTCACCCTAACTGTAGGTGTCCTAAATGCATTTGTTGTCTGTATGAATAGTGGTACAAAGAAATGACATGATCTACATTTCTGGGTGTGTTTCAGGGCAATATACAAGAAATAAAACAACAGCTTTGGGCAAATAAAAGGTGAATCATCTTACTGAGCAGAGTAGTCCCTACAAAGAAATTACATAATCTACATTTCTGAGTGTGATTCAGGGCAATTTAAAGAGAGAATACAGCAACTTGGGGCAACGAAACAGTGGCTCATCTTGCTTTGCACCTGGTGAGTCAATGAGCCAAGTCATCTTTTTGAAACTCAAGTCTTTATATACTGTTCACCATGACAGTCACGGTACAAAGTGGAAACCACAAACAAAGTTTCCATAGATACTTCTTAGGAGAAACAGCAAAAAAGTAGTGAAACCACTACTTGTCCATATCACAGCCGAAAATCAGTCCAGATCGAATATGCTCCAAATACATATATGGGATTTGCATTCCAATGAAATTTGAAGTCTTTGAAAATTCTAACCATTTTGTGTAATTGAGTATAAAAAAAAGCCAAGTTTTCTCTCCACTAATACATGCATATTTTAAATTCCACAAATGGGTAAAGAATACATGTGAAGAATAATAACATTTTGATGATAAGATGACAATAGACAAGATAAAAGTCTCAACAAAAAGGAAATTGTGCAACGTTAATGCTTTACTCTCCATTGAAATAAAAATCAACCACATATTTTCAGTTCAGTTGGCATATATTTTGTATCTCAACTTACCTAAGGGCATAGTCCTGTCACCCTTGTCCACTTTGAATTTTTTCTATAAATGAAAGTTAGGGAGAGTCAGATATAAGTGGGAGTAGCATATAGTATATAATATAATGCATCAAATAAATATATGTTGTACCTACAATTTGTTTTATCTGAGGCAATGGGCAACATCTATGTGGTCAAAAATATCTGCCTTTTGCTGTATTCAATTTTTGTTTGTTGTTAGGATGAAATTAATTGATATGTGTAAAGTTTTTAATAAATAGTTTATCGACTATGTTGGGCTATGTCCTTTTTTTCTGACATGTTGCCATACTGGAAGTTTGCATTATGGTTCTGATTCATAACTTAATGATGTAAGCTTGCTTTTGCTGTCAAATTAGAGTGACTGACAGGTCACACACACAAAAAAATAGCATGTGTACCATGTCACTTTTGTCTATCACGCAAGTGTCAACATTTTGGATCTTGTGTAGTTAGGCCTATATGTTGTGGAAAAAAACTAAAGTCTGTAGTCAATGATGAATATGTGAAAGATTGAGGGGAATGGTTTAATAACCAGTAACCATTATGTACCTTGATCGATACTTAAATTCAGTCCAAATTTGAATCTGACCAAACATGTCAAGTAAAAATTAACATGAACTATTACACTCCAGTTCTGAACATTCACCAAGCCATACATCTGCCACTAACTCCAAACAGACAACGTCTATCAAATAATAACAGTCATGAAAAAAAAGAAGTGGACAACAAATTTCAATAATGTCAAAGAGACATCCCTTTGCCATGTCAGCAAGGTTCCATCAAGATCAAAATCGCCAGCCATCAAACAGGGCATATCAAAATCCAGTCAGACCAAGATAGATATACACCATATAGCATGGATAAAAGGATCTGTCTGATGACTTCAGCAGGAACTAAATAACGTTTACTAATGGTTTAAATCGGTTTGATGCATGCACCTGTCACCTTTAACAGGTATCTAGCTCTATACATGTAGCATTATATTTTTTTTATCTACAAATGTCATTTGTTTAATTTCATTAGTGAATATTCCTGTTTTACCAGTTTATCAAATACAAGTGTAGGGTGGAATCCGAGGCTGTCCCAATCAGTGCATATGCTGGCAAATAACACATAGACGTCATAAGCAGGTCCATTAGGAATATTACTATGCATGCGAGGGCAGTAAACAATATTAAACTGGAACGTATCCCATTGGTCAAACACTTTAATCTTTAATTTATCATTATTAACCATATTTATACCCACGTATGAACATTCAAAGTCATTTTTCTCAGTCGTCTTTAATTCTGAACAACTTGGGTAGCCAGCAGTTGCCTTTATGGGTGACTGCCTGTCTCAATTCAGAAATGAAATTTATTACTTCACATTTGAATTGGAAGGAGAATGTTGATGTTTTGGTTATTCGTGAGTGTATACCTTTTGCTGTGTTTAACCCTAATCTCATTTATGGCATGAAATATATGGATATGGATACTTTTTCTAACGTTTGTTTACAAGTAGCTTGAGAACGATCCAATCACTGATGTCGTAAGCAAGGTGTCTGCAGGCATAATTGAGGAATTCAATTGATCAGATATGACTGACTATTGGTTTAATTTCATGACAAGTACAGAAGCATTGATGGTGGATGTTCTTGCTGTTCTCACATGTAACTGGGATGAGTATATAGTTTGCTAAGATGTTGAAGCTTTTGATTGATAACATATATGTCTAATTTGGGTACTTCATTTGTAGACATACACTTGTTATTCCAAAAGATACTAATTGTTCAGCTCTTTTTGCCATTTTATACTTATTTTACTATGAGTCAAGTCTTTGGTAAAGTTGCCACAACAGAAGAAACATGATAAATATTTTAAATTTACATTTAGATATATTGATGAACTTTTCAGCATCAAGAAAAATGCTTTCCATAATATATTTTGCAAACATACTCGTATGATTGGAAACTTAAAGAAACTATTTAAATGTTCATTTGCTAAATATTGTATGCATTATAATAATAGTGAATTAACGTATAAGTTGTATGAACAACGTGATGATTGTGAATTAAAGATAGGAAATTACCTTCATATGGATGCCAATATTCCACACAGACCAGCTTATGGTGTCCATGTGCTAAAGGTTCTTGCCTTTGCTAGAGTATGGGCCAATTTGGACTTTTTTGCTCCCATCATTTATTTCAATTTCAAGTTTAAGGGTGAAAGTGAAAACAATTTAAACATGAATAAGGTATAATTGAAATGATACATACATGATAAAGTAAATATGACTAAGTAACAGTTGTAGCTAGCATTTTAATGCATTGTGTGAATGGGGCAAGATATTACTTGAAGTTGAGACTTGCTAGCAATAAATTTATTTAAGCTACGACAAGGTTTTGCTGGCACCTGTCTCAAAACACGAGAGAGATGCTTTCTCTAAACTGCATTTAATATTCTTTCTCTGATATATAAATTTATAAAGTTGTTGGTATGTCAACCTTGAACTTCTCACTCTAGAATTTCTTTCTTTCATGAATGACGAGATTTGATCATAAATTGTTGCAGTTTGCTTATACTTTGGATTTAGTTTCTCCATATTTGTTGAGAACTATTGTCCATTTATAATTGTTATGACGGTCATTTTTTTTGTTTTTTTGTTTGTTTGTTAAATATGAAAGCTGACATTTTTTAAGTTTAAAAGTGTATTGCTTGGGGGATATTCACCTCCTGATGTCATATCTGGTAGTCTTCATGTTGATAGGCCTGTCGAGATTTGGATACTTTTCAGCTTGGACTGATTTTCAACTATGATGTAGGCACATATTGTTCTTATACTATTTATTGGAAAAAATGAGTAAAAGAACCGAAATCAGTCAGAAAATGTTTGTCCTTAGAGTATGGCCAATGAACCTAGGATATTGACTAATGAGATCAATGTACACAGCCATGAAATATAAAGTGGTGAGTGATGCTGCAAAAATAAAAATAAAAAAAAATGTTATGATGAAATAGTATTTTTATTGTACATCCACGACGTTTAATTGCTGACATGTCATGTTATAAAGAGTGAAATTGCTTGATCATAACGTAATAGTTTAAACGTTTTGTTCGGTTGTCTGTAAACCTGGTTTTCAATTGGCCAGCATGCTACAAATACGTATGCAGCAGTGAATATGGAAATATGTCACAGTTTGCGATACGTGATGAAATTTTCTTGTAAAGTATCTCATATTTTATACAGACAAAATGGCAGGATTACCAGTGGAAGGATTCTGATGAAAGCAAAGAAGTAGGCCCTGTGGAACTGTGAATAGCAAGACAAGTTGACAAGGATTGTAGGCTACAACTGATTCATGTGACTATTTGTGGAGCTGCAAATTGGATGGTCCTTCGAAGGAGGACAAAATCTTATTTGCATCAACTCCAGCCCCACAAGCACTATTGTATTATGGAATTTTGTTTATGTAGTGCATAGAAAGATTTCTTTTATCATCACGTAACTTCGCTGAATTTTGTCCACTATTAATTGAACACTGTGTCTATTAACTAGTCTTGCGTCCATTTCTGTAGCTTCACACATGTACACCAAGGCTGGATTATCGTCACACATGTTTAACGTCTAATACACCGTAGGTTTTGTTCAACAACTACCCTTATATGACAGATTTGTTGCATTGTATGAAACTTTGTTAAAACATTACCAAGTTACAATTTGCAAAATGTTGGTGTGTATCTGAGTGATGTGTACCCAATACACGTAAAACTACCCCAGATTTTCCGAATTTTTATGTACAGTGGACTCTTCTCTGCATACCGAATCATTTTCTGTAACTGCGCCAGAAAAGTCACTGACTTCGTTGTTTTGCTGTTCCACTGTTTGTCCTTCCATCCTGTGTAAAGATTTCTTTGCTGGAACAAAAAAGTTAAGATAAGAGAAACCACACATGATAGTAATGGGGATCAAATTTAATGGATGAACATATATCTATATCTATATATATATATATATATATATATATATATATATATATATATATATATATATATATATATATACATATATATATACATATATATATATATATATATATTTGTGTGTATGTGTGTGTGTGTGTGTGTGTGTGTGTGTGTGTGTGTGTTTGTGTGTGTGTGTGTGCAATAAAAACCCGAGGAGGTCCATACATTGAAAACTATAAATGCTAACTCTTTAAAGTATCTTTTGTTCAAATGGACCTCATACAAATATTTCATATTGGTAAAGAAGTTGAAATTACGAGCTACTTGTTGAAAAGGTGCATATTAGGGACAATGAGGTGCTATGTTATATGTCTATACAAATGTCAAAATAAGGTTTTAAGGTGTCCAGAATTTTACATAAAAATAGATGTGGATGTACAGAACTTCAACACATTCTTAGAGATTGTTTATATTTATGTCGCTTTTTCTCATAGAGACATACAAATTTTAAGGTATTGTATATTGTGGAAACTAATTTTAAATGGTCTTAATTCTAGGCACAAACACTGATAAATAAAAATTTCGCACTTCTTTAAAGTTCTATTAGTCTACATTAGGCTAATAGCAGCAATTTGTAGTTTGACAACACAGTTATTTTCATTGTTATGGGAGTGTATATAGTGTTATATTTGTCACAGATCGTTCTGTAGTCGGCATTTAATTTACAGAAGATAAATTCGATAAGGATCGGATATCTTCTGCCAATGCTTTTTGGGGTATATGTTTAATATGTGTGCAATAACTAATATTAATCTGTGGATTCCAAGGTAATAATCAACAAAGAATAGTTTTGGCTAATCTCCTGTCGATGTCTTTGTTTTTTGTTTTTGTTTTTTTCTTTCTTTTTTCCGAAGAATTGCCAATTCAGTTGTCATAAAAATGTACCAAATCTCCAAATATATTCATAATTGTCTGATGTTACATGAAAGACTTACATTTGATCCCTCATGTGACCCCCTTATACATAATTTAAGTACGATAGCAATCCGTAGAAGCCTATCTTGGAAGACAACATCCATGAATCATACCCAAATGTAGGTATATGTAAACTGTGCTGTTCTAAAGTGAAAACAGGTGGGATGTATAAATAGTATGAGAGTTATATATACTAAATTATGTAAACATAACAAACCTAAATTTGGTGTAAGGCAATGTACCGTTTGAAAACAAGTATCAAGTATGATATTCTAAGAGCAGAGTTCTATTCCATGCCATTCACTGAAAAACCACATAGTTCTAAATTATTATTGCCAATTAATCTATAAAATGAACAAATCATATTCATAAAAGTTAAAATTTAGAAGAAAGTTGTAGGTATTATTAGCCTTTATAAAATCTGGTCATCAGCAGGGAACCAGCGCAAAAAAAAAAATGTTGTACATTACCTAAAAGTAATTAAATTATTAGACAAGGCATACTGCTATACACAGGGAGGAGGTAGATAACCATTTCAAGAAACCAGAACACATGTTAGTTTCATTTTATAAGTGACAGTCATCCAGTGCCAGGGAGCCTAAAAATAAAGGAAAGATCTTATGATTAATTAATGAACTTGGGATGGGTATGACTCCGAGCATCAACGGTCACCTATTTTATTTTATTTTTTTTTTTTTGATTAATTTCCCTTCCCCGCTTGCTTGAACGGCCCAACATAGATTAAGATATGTGTACAACCTAGATGCTTGCACAAGCAGCCCGTGCTCTGCTGACGTAAACTTGTTTACAAAATCAAAGTTGTAACTGAATAGGTTTTGTTTGAGCTTTAGCTGAGTGCACATGACATTTAGAGGCATTTCTGAGATATACCTACAGAAAATATCATTAAAATGTGAATTAGCATTGGAATGCTACTTACATAGTAGTCAATAGAATACGAAGGTTTAACAGTGAGGACTCGAATAAAAAAAATCGTTAAACATCAGAAATCCACAGCAGTCCCACCTAGTGAACAACTTTGTTTGAACCCTTCCCGAGGAACATATCCACAGTTTCAGCTTAATCTTCACCTCAAACATAATGGAGATGCACTTGAGTAGGTCTCTATGAAGCTTATTCAAATGGTCACGGTCCTAAATGTGCTTAATGGAGATGCACTTGAGTAGGTCTGTATGAAGCTTATTCAAATGGTCACGGTCCTAAATGTGCTTATATATACATATATATATATATATATATATATATATATATATATATATATATATATATACCTTGCCTTTTTTGTCAAAATCTTAATATTCTTCGAAAACATTTGGTCAATTTATTCAAAATTATACAGGGACACTTCTAGGTATCCCTAGATCTCAATTTGCTCAAACCGTGACACTGCCATCTTTTTATTTAATTCTAAGATTTTTGTGAATTTTGCTAATTTTAACTCCGTCTCCAGAACCGTCACTCAGATTACGAGAAGCTTGTTGGATATGTTCCTTGTAAAGTATTAAAGCAATTGTTCACTGGGTGACATTGCTATGTATCCTTGATTTTAACGATGTTTTTGCCTTCATCTCTGGAACCGTCAAGCAGATTCCCTTCCAACTTAATGACAGTGTACCTTGGGTGACTTTCTGTCAAGCTTGTACAAATGGTCACGGTCATGTTTTTTTTTTTTTTTTGGTCACGGTCATGGTTTTTTTTTTTTTTTTTTTTGTTTTGTTTTGTTTTGTTTTGTTTTGTTTTGTTCTTTTTTTGAGAAAATCTTTGGAAATCTTTGTTGAAATCATGTGCTCAATTGGTTTGGGATATTTTTGGGTGCCCCTAGACCTTACTTTTCTACAGATGGCGATGCAAGCTTTTCTATTATTTTGTCAACTTTTTTTTCTTTTTTTTGTTGTTGTTGCTATTTTCAACTTCTGCTCCACAACCGTCACTCATATTAAGATAGAACTTAATTTTTTTTTTTTTTTTTTTTTTTTTTTTTTTTGTGAACGGATCAAATAGGGTGGTTTATTACGTGGCCCTGCTGTGGATTTTTGTTTCAGGAACTTTTCGGTAAATGCACCTTTCCTATTGATTAATATACAAGGAAATGGGCATTCTGTCCAGAATTAGCATTTTTGACTTTTTGTTAAAAACTGTCAGATTTAATTCAAATCTTGTGGCAATTTGTTCCAGTGGGTTTCCAAGAGATTTGCTCGAATGGTCAAACTCCAATGATTTTTATATTAATTTTTTGCCAAAATATTTAAAAAAAAAATTCTTCTTCAACAAATCCGGCCATCCAATAGCTCCAAAAACACAGAGAAACACCTCTCGGGGAACCATAGTTATTAACGTGTTCTGCAGATGGTATTGCGAATTGTTACATTTTTTTTTACACATTCTTGTGTGCTTTTCCTATTTTTGACTTTCTTTATCAAGCCCGAATTCATTTTCTGCTGATACGCCACATGATTTTTTTTTTCAAGGAAGGGCTTAACAAGTTTGTTCACTAGGGGGTGCTAGTAGGGAATCTTTATTTTTATATTTTTTTTCATGTTGGCTATTTGTCGGTTTCTACGTTATTCTTGCTGTTTACTATGTAACTCAATGGGCATCCACTGCATATTCATATTCTGGACTTCTCTGGAAACCATCACCCAGATTCACGTCTTACTTGGTGGCAGTGTTATTGTAATAGGTACACACCCATTTTGTGAGAGTGGTCATGCTCCATATTTTTTTTTTTTTTTTTTTTTAATTTTAGGGGTTCTTATATGGCCAAAGCTTCTGTTTACTGTTTAATGAACTTTGAACTTTTAATGTGTTTTGCTGTTGATTTTGGTACAAAATTTAATAGAAAAATCTTTTTGTCTAAACCTGCCTCGCTAACTGCAGATAAATTGGATAGTGGCACTTCTGGCGACCAGCAGACCGTAATTTGTTCACCAGGTGATGTTGCGATATTTCTGTAAAGCTTTAAGATAGTGATCATGGTTAAAAAGCGAGGTGATCTTGATATCTTAGTCCACAGGACCACTTTGGTCAGTGCTTTTTTTAAGGGCATGGTACACTGCAAAAAACATTGTCTGCGAATCGGGAAGTTAAGAGGGCACTCATACGTTTCCGCCAATGCCGACCTAGTCAATGCCTATGTTCAAAAGCTTCGAACTTTTTTTTTTGGGGGGGGGGGGGGCTAGAAGATGCTAAAATATACAGATTCTTCACTATAACTCAAATAAATTCATAATTAACTTTTTATGATCATGTGGAAGATTAAAAATTTTGGGTGAAATTGTTGTACATCTATGAGCCTATATTCCTTATTTCAACCCATCTTAATGTAACTTCGTAATCTTATTCTTATGTTCGGGGATGAACTGAAAAAATACATAGAGGAGATAAACGACACCCAGCGAGCAGACAAATAAATAAATAAAAAAAATATATAAAAAGTAAATAAATCAAAAGAATAATTTGATCCCTACCGGTGGGTATTGTGAAGGCAATCACCACACTGACAGACATGGAGTTAGTTACAGTCATAATCGTCAAGGTGGGTGATATAAAAACGGCCATGATCATTTTGAAAGTCATGAAACACAAGTTCCCCAAAAGCATTATACAACAGAGAAAGAAAGCTCTGAGTTATGCATGCCTAAAGTGACATCTAGTGACGTGAATGTACTAAAGTGCAATTGGGAGGCATGTGGAATGAATCCTGTTAATCATCCATGGCAATGTTTGTCTATGTAGCCTCTGCTTCATTTAAAGCCATATTACTTTCATGCAAGCAAATAATCAATCACCTTTTCTCAAGTCAGTTGAGCAGAAATACCAACTTTTGAGTTATCGGGCCAGCATTTGTGGAAGTCCCTCATCTCACAATGCTGGTAACGTTTTTTTTTTTAATTTGTCTTTTTTTTTTTTATTTTTATTTTTATGGCATTGTACCATGTACGTATTCACGTGCATGCCATGGGGCTTATCTTTAGCACCCACATACATTCACATAATTTATGACACTTTTTTCACACCAATCTGCGGAAACAAGGTTTTGCCAGTCTAACCTATACTGATGACAAAACTATCAAGAACACTTTACTTTGACTAGATGAACTTGGGCTGAGTGTTTAACCAAGAAAGTCTGTTCTCAATCAACACCTGGCTCAAACAATGTCACAAAGATTCTGGGATAAAAATCTTAAAATTACTGTACTGTTTTAATTCAAAACGCTTGGGGTGCATTATGGCAGCTTGTGTGGTAGTCAGTTGAAGACTACTGTGGGCACTGTCAGTTACCTATCAGGAATGTAGAATGCTGAGATTTCATGATTTACTGTATAAAGACAAACTATGGGAACAGGGCAAGAAATGTTGCCAACCCCCTGACTGCCTTGCTTTTGCTGATGCAGTACAGTCTTTTGTAATCACAACTTTGGAAAGATCATGGGTGCTTCCAAAGCTGTTGGGAATGTGAAAGACATGCATTAGGCTAGGGGTCATAATAATTATATGCACAAAACTAAAAGCAAAAAAGGCTATGCAAAGATCAATTAGAACTACCCAAACTGGGCTATTAAGTAGCTTCAACTGTATCAGTTCCAAAATGGGATGAGCCCATGGGCAACCCTCTGTCCAACTCTGCTCTTTTACGATTTTTTTTGGTCTGGTGATATGATGGCACAACATATTTCACCTGGCATTAAATTGTGTCTTGTTCGACCTTTTTAAACCAAAACAAGGCAGTGTGTGCTGCCAATACATCAAGTGTGTTTTTTTTTTCTCAGCTGAAAAGTACTTAAGAAGACATTAATGCCAGGATAAATCTTCATATGGCACATGAACTGAAGCTGGTATTTGCCTTTTTCTTTTTCATCTATGTGTTTGGTCTCACAAATTGCTGGTTCAAGACCTGGCCCTACCTTGATCACAAAACATATTTACTTTTTATACTCTTTTGGTGCTGATGGCCTTACACATGTATATTTCTCGATCAGTGACAACTCCAAACAGAGTATGTAATTTGGACTGGAATAGATACAATCAACCAGGCTGTGTTGATCATGGCGTTTGTGCTAACCTGCCGCCATTGAGTCATTATTTTCAAGAATGGGCATTTGGCACAGTTGATATGTGCGTTTTTCCATTTTTGGCTGGGTGATTGGTACCAATGGTTGCTAGCTCGAGACCAACCCGTTCTGCGGTCGCAAAACATATACTCTGTTTACTATGGATGAGAGCAGTAGCAAGGTTAAGAAAGATGCAATTCGAGCATTAAAACAAGATCTGACAATTTGTGGCAAATCTTGCATCTAATGATGCTCCCATGTCACCAGCAATTTCTGCAGAATGTCTGGTTGCATCCCCTTTGTTTAGTATTAAAAGCATATATAAAGTTCTCGATTTGATCTGAGAGCACATCTGTACAGCAGTCGTGACTTGAAGGATCTCAGTTCACTGCCATCTACAGAGGATGCATTTAAACGGCATTACTGTGCAGCTCGTACCAGCTGTAAATGTAGAAAACAGTTCTCTTCGATGATGCACAGATATCTGCTCTTGAGTTTGAACCAGTGCTGCAAAGTGACCATATACTCCTATTTTATATTAATCAGGCAAGTTCCACAAGTGAAAGGAAAATATCACGTTGTTGTCGAAAATGATGGTATCAAACCAAGTTCATGTTTATGTACTTTTGAAGTCCGTCTTTTTAGCTAGCTTTTGGTATGTCATTTACATGTTTTATAAATGTCTGTTATAAAAAGATTTCACTTTACTTCGTACTTGTATAATCAATCAGCTTGCCAAAAGTACTGATGCATTTAAAAACAAATTATGCACTTGAGTAAATGCCGCTAATGTGAACGCAAAAGAGAATGAAACTAAGAATATCATGTAATTGCAACACAATTCAACCATATCGTATTCAAGCTCACAATCTTCTGATTATTGGCCATTTTTCTATAAAACCAAATAACACATTTGTTTTTCAATGATACAATGAGAAAACTAGGTGAGTCCGGAGTCTGATACACCAGACTACCTGAGTAGACATCCGCATCACACAAGCCCGAAGGGCGCGTGTGATGCGGATGTCACGAAGGTAGTCTGGTGTAGCAGACTCCGGACGAGCCTAGTTTTCTTTTTATCCCGTACTTAAGTACTATCAATTTTCATTTTTCATTGTAAATTAAAAAAAACTATTATTAATAATTAAATAAAAGATAACAGACACAAGCTTCCCAATGTAGACATACGCGACCTCATTTTCTTTTGCGTCTGGTGTATGAATACATAAGTTCATAAACAAAGTAAACAGTCAAGTTTTCAAATGGCAGCCATGTGGACAGCTACCGGACAAATGAACGAAAACGGGGTTTTTTGCTACAGTTTGATGTCGAACAGCGCAAATTACATCCTCATTGTCACGTTTGGGATGTTAATGTTTACAGTGCCGTAAAAATTGGCGTCAGCAAAGATTGATGAAGGCAAAATAGAAGTTATGTCAGGACGACGGGAAGTTGCCCCAGAGACCGAAGCAACTGCTACATCTCGATTCTTCTCCGGGACCAAGGGAGCGATCGCACCGTCAATGGGGCCCATGTTGACGGCGTCAACGTGGGTGTTATCTGGCATGTTGGGGGCTGAGGCAGTGACAGTCAAGGGAACGCGTGTTTGTTCGGGGATGTTACCTTGAAGAATCTGGCACATTTGCCGTTGCTGTGAGGTGCTGGCTACAGCATAATTGTTGATAGATTGCACGTTTTTGTGCCCAGACAGTTGAGCGATCATATTGGGCGGGACACCTGCTTGAAAAAGCTGCGTGCACATGGTTCTGCGAATACTGTGATTAGTTTTATGGCCTGAAATGCCCGAAGCTTTACACATGGTTTTCAACATTGATTGTAATTTATCAACACCCATGGGCTGATGTTTGAACCAAGGGTTTTGCTCATTTGGACGTTTGTGGTTGACCTGAAGGTAAAACCAAGCTCCGCTAAAGTTTAAATCAGCTGGACGTTTAGTCTCGTACAATTCAAATGCTCTAACTGGACACCTATCAGGATTTATTTTGTTTTGGAATATTTTGGGTTGGAATGGGCGCAGGTGAGTAGAATTTCCGTATCTTGTTTTTGTTTCCCGTTCATTAAACTCGAGGTATTTGCCACCATTCTCATCCAATTTTAGTGTGATGTCCCCCCATTCTAATTGCCTGCTTTCATGACTTCCCCTGAAACCAAAAAGTTTGGTGTTAAAATACCAAACAGTATTTATCAGGGAGGTAGGATTATCGAGCCCTAATTGACCCTTTTCCCATAACATTTTTTCCTCATTTTCTGACAAACAGTCAGACTTGTTGGGACGATTTCCTTTCCCCAATTGTTTCATTTCGCGTCTCTTGGCCTCAAGTACCTTTTTACTTGTTGTAAATTCTACACTTTTTACCAAAGAATAACCGTAGCCAATTTCCTCTAGCTTTCTGTTAATTGCTCTGTGAAAACTAGTTAATGTGTCAGGCTCATAGTGTTCCCCATTTTCTTTTTTCAAATCAAGAATAAAGCCCCCAACATACCGATCCATAGTTGACGGCGGGATCGCAAGTAGGTCGCGGGTCTCGTTACGTGGTTCTGTACTGAGCCACTCCAAGAACCTCTTTGTGCACGTATCAGTTTTTTTAACAGTTGCCTTATTTCTTTTTGAGTTCAGATAGTTTCTCAACGGGTCCACATTTTCTTTTTCAGGTGTTGCATGGGTCGTTGCATGCCCATCCATGAGAGCCTCAGAGTCTGCATTGGCATCAAGAATGTCACGCGCCACATTTGGCTCTGTGCCAGGAGGTCTCCCGTGTGCTGTGTTGTCGTCTGCTGGCATGGCCGCTGGAGGGCTCCTCGGTCTGAGGCCCACTTGACGGCTAAGAGTGGCGATGTCAGCCGCTTCACCATCACTGGTATCTCCCTCTAGCGTGTTGTCTGGCAGCCGAGGACATGATATACTGCTTGTGGGAGAGTTGTTTGCAGGGTCAGGTGTACTTTCTTCATTTTCAATACTGGTTACATATGAAATCAACTGATCATCAGGCAATGCATTTCCTCCATCTACAAACATAGAGAAGATAAACAATGAAAAAAAATTAAATAATATATTCTAAATAAAATTGATGTAAATTTATGATTACAGAATATATAATAAACACACTTGGCATACAAAGAGAAGTAAATAAACTTACCTTCCCACAAATTTTCAGCCAAAACTAACTGGAAATTGGACTCCATGGTGCCCCTGAATGAGGTTTGGGATCCAATGACCTTTGACACTGCAGATCCATGCCATATAAGGGAATGAACACAAGGATGGAAAGAAAGTAGTGCAACACAACGTAGTCTGGTGCATAACCACGTAGTATGGTCAGTCAGACTACGTAGTCTGTATTAAGTCCATTTTTAAAGTAATATGGCCCTAAGTACGGGATAAACACATTTTCTTAATGGTGTGACTGACAGGTTACGGAAAATTAAGATTGATCACCAAAGACAAACATTTGGACTTTGGTAGAGACTGAATCGAATTTTGGCAATGCGATATGCTTAAGCACATAAAGGAAGCAGAAGTGTACCAGCATTTTGGACATGAAATATAGTACCTGCTGATTTATGACCCTTGTCTATATATATTTATATGCACCATTTTATTTTGTCTGGAAAAATAAACCACTGACCAAAGCTTGATATAAATATATTTATATTTGTTATATTTGTTAGCATTGAAAGAATAGGAACGGTAGTGTAGTTCAAGAGGCAATGGTTACACTACAGCATCTCGTGCAACCAACGTGCTGCGCAATAATATCCTCTTAACGCACTTTTTTATTATTTAAGCTTCTGCCGAAAGTACTGCCGAAGCGTTTGATTCATAGGCCTAAGCATAATGGGACGACGGTATCAGATGATCAAGAATTGCATATCTACTCATCAAAACTTGCCTAAATGTTTTCTTTTACAGGTTTTGCAAGCTTTATTGAAATAAAGTTGTTTTGTTATTCGGAATTATTTTTTTTATATTTTTGTGTTCCAGGAGTTGCCTTGACAACTGATGGCTGATGTAGTAGCCCCGCCTACTTGGCTCGTCCCACTAGTAAACAAAAAAGGCGATTTTTTGTAAATTAACAAGCTAAAAACGATTTTAAATCAACTATCAATGATGATACTTACTCTTATGTCAATAATAATTGATGTTAAATGTAAATATAAGAATTTAACTTTCTCTCTAGTATAATTACGGGTGCATGGTTGCAGTTTGTGTGACAGGCATTTCTTTGATGACGCGCTAACGCGCATCATCAGAAATGCCTGCCACACAAACTGCAACCATGTGCCCGTAAATACACTAGAGAGGAAGTTTAATTCTTAACTAACCATGGTTTCTTCCTGTATAAGCGTTGTGATATTTAATCTAAGATTTCGTGAGCACAGCATTTTTTCTTTTTGTTTTGGCCTTGAGTAGGATAAATTGAATGTTATCCATTCTCAATACCTTTTAATGGTTGAAACACATGTGAAATTGTATCTATCTTCAAAACTAACAAATGATTAATAACTTCCTCCCATAACTTAGTTGAGCAATTTTACCTTTGAACTCCAATTTCCTTATATTTGTAATTCATTTATTTTATCTTCCCCACCTATTCTTATTTCCCAATTGGTTGTATATCTAGTTTTGTCCTGGGTCCAGAGGTAGTAAGGCTGCACTCTAAAATGGCACCCTAGCCTCTGCACTAATAGCCGTAATATAAACCATCAATCCATTTTCCTAAACAATTCACATAAATGATATCACTTAAAAATGCACTATTTTGCTATGCTTTCCTGTATGATGCACTGCCCTGTTTGGTCTGTTGTGAACTATAAACAATGCTTGAGAGTTTGGTCTACTTGATTCAGGAATTTGTGATAGGTCATGGAACTTTTGTTCGAAGAATGTGGATGAATATCCAAGATTGCTTGAGTCAGGATTCTGTTCAAAGCATATAAATAGACCCTGTCCTACAGTGTCACATGGAGTGACACAAGTCAAGAAACCGTAGCACCAATGGATCCATTCTATCTCCGACCACACTTGGACCTGTATTACCCAAGGCCCAAGACATAAGGTTCTCTGCCAAAAGTTAACTTCTGACATTACTACTGTATTTGACAGTTTTCAACATATCTATGTGGTACATACATGCAAAGGGTGTTTTCCGTCACCCTAACTGTAGGTGTCCTAAATGCATTTGTTGTCTGTATGAATAGTGGTACAAAGAAATGACATGATCTACATTTCTGGGTGTGTTTCAGGGCAATATGCAAGAAATAAAACAACAGCTTTGGGCAAATAAAAGGTGAATCATCTTACTGAGCAGAGTAGTCCCTACAAAGAAATTACATAATCTACATTTCTGAGTGTGATTCAGGGCAATTTAAAGAGAGAATACAGCAACTTGGGGCAACGAAACAGTGGCTTATCTTGCTTTGCACCTGGTGAGTCAATGAGCCAACTCATCTTTTTGAAACTCAAGTCTTTATATACTGTTCACCATGACAGTCACGGTACAAAGTGGAAACCACAAACAAAGTTTCCATAGATACTTCTTAGGAGAAACAGCAAAAAAGTAGTGAAACCACTACTTGTCCATATCACAGCCGAAAATCAGTCCAGATCGAATATGCTCCAAATACATATATGGGATTTGCATTCCAATGAAATTTTGAAGTCTTTGAAAATTCTAACCATTTTGTGTAATTGAGTATAAAAAAAAGGCCAAGTTTTCTCTCCAGTAATACATGCATATTTTAAATTCCACAAATGGGTAAAGAATACATGTGAAGAATAATAACATTTTGATGATAAGATGACAATAGACCAGACAAAAGTCTTAACAAAAAGGAAATTGTGCAACGTTAATGCTTTACTCTCCATTGAAATAAAAATCAACCACATATTTTCAGTTCAGCTAGCATATATTTTGTATCTCAACTTACCTAAGGGCATAGTCCTGTCACCCTTGTCCACTTTGGATTTTTTCTATAAATGAAAGTTAGGGAGAGTCAGATATAAGTGGGAGTAGCATATAGTATATAATATAATGCATCAAATAAATATATGTTGTACCTACAATTTGTTTTATCTGAGGCAATGGGCAGCATCTATGTGGTCAAAAATATCTGCCTTTTGCTGTATTCAATTTTTGTTTGTTGTTGGGATGAAATTAATCGATATGTGTAAAGTTTTTGATAAATAGTTTATCGACTATGTTGGGCTATGTCCTTTTTTTCTGACATGTTGCCATACTGGAAGTTTGCATTGTGGTTCTGATTCATAACTTAATGATGTAAGCTTGCTTTTGCTGTCAAATTAGAGTGACTGACTGGTCACACACACAAAAAAATAGCATGTGTACCATGTCACTTTTGTCTATCACGCAAGTGTAAACATTTTGGATCTTGTGTAGTTAGGCCTATATGTTGTGAAAAAAAAAACTAAAGTCTGTAGTCAATGAAGAATATGTGAAAGATTGAGAGGAATGGTTTAATAACCAGTAACCATTATTTACCTTGATCGATACTCAAATTCAGTCCAAATTTGAATCTTACCAAACATGACAAGTAAAAATTAACATGACCTATTACACTCCAGTTCTGAACATTCACCAAGCCATACATCTGCCACTAACTCCAAACAGACAACGTCTATCAAATAATAACTGTCATGAATAAAAGAAGTGGAGAACAAATTTCAATAATGTCAAAGAGACTACACCCTTTGCCATGTCAGCAAGGTTCCATCAAGATAAAAATCGCCAGCCATCATACAGGGCATATCAAAATCCAGTCAGACCAAGATAGATATACACCATATAGCATGGATAAAAGGATCTGTCTGATGACTTCAGCAGGAACTAAATAACGTTTACTAATGGTTTAAATCGGTTTGATGCATGCACCTGTCACCTTTAACAGGTATCTAGCTCTATACATGTAGCATTATATTTTTTTTTTTATCTACAAATGTCATTTGTTTAATTTCATTAGTGAATATTCCTGTTTTACCAGTTTATCAAATACAAGTGTAGGGTGGAATCCGAGGTTGTCCCAATCAGTGCATATGCTGGCAAATAACACATAGACGTCATAAGCAGGTCCATTAGGAATATTACTATGCATGCGAGGGCAGTTAACAATATTAAACTGGAACGTATCCCATTGGTCAAACACTTTAATCTTTAATTTATCATTATTAACCATATTTATACCCACGTATGAACATTCAAAGTCATTTTTCGTAGTCGTCTTTAATTCTGAACCACTTGGGTCGCCAGCAGTTGCCTTTATGGGTGACTGCCTGTCTCAATTCAGAAATGAAATTTATTACTTCACATTTGAATTGGAAGGAGATTGTTGATGTTTTGGTTATTCGTGAGTGTATACCTTTTGCTGTGTTTAACCCTACTCTCATTTATGGCATGAAATATATGGATATGGATACTTTTTCTAACGTTTGTTCACAAGTAGCTTGAGAACGATCCAATCACTGATGTCGTAAGCAAGGTGTCTGAAGGCATAATTGAGGAATTCAATTGATCAGATATGACTGACTATTGGCTTAATTTCATGACAAGTATAGAAGCATTGGTGGTGGATGTTCTTGCTGTTCTCACATGTAACTGGGATGAGTATATAGTTTGCTAAGATGTTGAAGCTTTTGATTGATAACATATATGTCAAATTTGGACACTTCATTTGTAGACATACACTTGTTGTTCCAAAAGATACTAATTTTTCAGCTATTTTTGCCATTTTATACTTATTTTACTGTGAGTCAAGTCTTTGGTAAAGTTGCCACAACAGAAGAAACATGATAAATATTTTAAATTTACATTTAGATATATTGATGAACTTTTCAGCATCAAGAAAAATGCTTTCCATAATATATTTTACAAGCATACTCGTATGATTTGAAACTTAAAGAAACTATATAAATGTTCATTTGCTAAATATGGTATGCATTATAATGATAGTGAATTAACGTGTAAGTTGTATGAACAACGTGATGATTGTGAATTAAAGATAGGAAATTACCTTCATATGGATAGCAATATTCCACACAGACCAGCTTATGGTGTCCATGTGCTAAAGGTTCTTGCCTTTGCTAGAGTATGGGCCAATTTGGACTTTTTTGTTCCCATCATTTATTTCAATTTCAAGTTTAAGGGTGAAAGTGAAAACAATTTAAACATGAATAAGGTATAATTGAAATGATACATACATGATAAAGTAAATATGACTAAGTAACAGTTGTAGCAAGCATTTTAATGCATTGTGTGAATGGGGCAATTTTTATGTGCAGTGGAGTCTTCTCTGCATACCGGATCATTTTCTGTAACTGCGCCAGAAAAGTCACTGACTTCGTTGTTTTGCTGTTCCACTGTTTGTCCTTCCATCCTGTGTAAAGATTTCTTTGCTGGAACAAAAAAGTTAAGATAAGAGAAACCACACATGATAGTAATGGGGATCAAATTTAATGGATTAACATATATATATATATATATATATATATATATATATATATGTGTGTGTGTATGTGTATATATGTGTGTGTGTGTGTGTTAGTGTGTGTGTGTGTGTGTGTGTGCAATAAAAATCCGAGGAGGTCCATACATTGAAAACTATGAATGCTAACTCTTTAAAGTATCTTTTCTTCAAATGGACATTATACAAATATTTCATATTGGTGAAAAGTTAAAATTACGAGCTACTTGTTGAAAAGGTGCATATTAGTGACAATGAGGTGCTATGTTATATGTCTATACAAATGTCAAAATCAGGTTTTAAGGTGTCCAGAATTTTACATAAAAATAGATGTGGATGTACAGAACTTCAACACATTCTTAGAGATTGTTTATATTTATGTCGCTTTTTCTCATAGAGACATACAAATTTTAAGGTATTGTATATTGTGGAAACTAATTTTAAATGGTCTTAATTCTAGGCACAAACACTGATAAATAAATCTTTCGCACTTCTTTAAAGTTCTATTAGTCTACATTAGGCTAATAGCAGCAATTTGTAGTTTGACAACACAGTTATTTTCATTGTTATGGGAGTGTATATAGTGTTATATTTGTCACAGATCGTTCTGTAGTCGGCATTTAATTTACAGAAGAAAAATTCGATAGGGATCGGATATCTTCTGCCAATGCTTTTTGGGGTACATGTTTAATATGTGTGCAATAACTAATATTAATCTGTGGATTCCAAGGTAATAATTAACAAAGAATAGTTTTGGCTAATCTCCTGTCCATGTCTTTGTTTTTTGTTTTTGTTTTTTTCTTTCTTTTCTCCGAAGAATTGCCAATTCAGTTGTCATAAAAATGTACCAAATCTCCAAATATATTCATAATTTTCTGATGTTACATGAAAGACTTACATTTGACCCCTCATGTGACCCCTTAATACATAATTTAAGTACGATAGCAATCCGTAGAAGCCTATCTTGGAAGACAACATCCATGAATCATACCCAAATGTAGGTATATGTAAACTGTGCTATTCTAAAGTGAAAACAGGTGGGATGTTTAAATAGTATGAGAGTTATGTATACTAAATTATGTAAACATAACAAACCTAAATTTGGTGTAAGGCAATGTACCGTTTGAAAACAAGTATCAAGTATGATATTCTAAGAGCAGAGTTCTATTCCATGCCATTCACTGAAAAACCACATAGTTCTAAATTATTATTGCCAACTAATCTATAAAATGAACAAATCATAATTATAAAAGTTAAAATTTAGAAGAAAGTTGTAGGCATTATTAGCCTTTATAAAATCTGGTCATCAGCAGGGAACCAGCGAAGACTTGTTTCGGTGCCATTAATCCCCAGACAAGTCATTCTGCTAACTGGCAGCACCATGTTTGCACTTCAATGGCAAACATCCCAAGCTGATGTGTTATGGAGTAAAGCGAATATTATCCTCCTTTGTTAATAGGCATACTTAAAAATGTGGCCCCATAACATGAATATAATGAAACTACATTTAATTTTTTAAAATCTACATCTATTTTTCCTGTTTGGGCCTACACAGGCCTTATTCAACAAAATAAGCTTTAAAGCAATGACAAAATAGTGGTCCTTGGACATGAACATCTGCACCTGAAGCTACTGAACATACCAGGTGGAGCATTTATGCATGATGCTGCTTCACTGTCGCCTGCATTTCTCTTGCGTGAACCTAAAACGACAAAAATAAATGTTGTACATTACCTAAAAGTAATTAAATTATAAGACAAGGCATACTGCTATACACAGGGAGGAGGTAGATAATCATTTCAAGAAGAAACCAGAACACATGTTAGTTTCATTTTATTAGTGACAGTCATCCAGTGCCGGGGAGCATAAAAATAAAGGAGATATCTTATGATTAATTAATGAACTTGGGATGGGTATGACTGCGAGCACCAACGGTCACCTACTTTTTTTTTTTTTTTTTGACTAATTTCCCTTCCCCGCTTGCTTGAACGGCCCAACATAGAGTAAGACATGTGTACAAACTAGAGGCTTGCACAAGCAGCCCGTGCTCTGCTGACGTAAACTTGTTTACAAAATCAAAGTTGTAACTGAATAGGTTTTGTTTGAGCTTTAGCTGAGTGCACATGACATTTAGAGGTATTTTTGAGATATACCTACAGAAAATATCATTAAAATGTGAATTAGCATTGGAATGCTACTTACATAGTAGTCAATAGAATACGAAGGTTTAACAGTGAGGACTCCAATTAAAAAAAAAAATCGTTAAACATCAGAAATCCACAGCAGTCCCACCTTGTGAACAACTTTGTTTGAACCCTTCCCGAGGAACATATCCACAGTTTCAGCTTAATCTTCACTTCAAACATAATGGAGATGCACTTGAGTAGGTCTCTATGAAGCTTATTCAAATGGTCACGGTCCTAAATGTCCTTATATATATATATATATATATATATACCTTGCCTTTTTTGTCAAAATCTTAATATTCTTCGAAAACATTTGGTCAATTTATTCAAAATTATACAGGGACACTTCTAGGTATCCCTAGATCTCAATTTGCTCAAACCGGTACACTGCCATCTTTTTGTTTAATTTTAAGATTTTTGTGAATTTTGCTAATTTTGACTCCGTCTCCAGAACCGTCACTCAGATTACGAGAAGCTTGTTGGATATGTTCCTTGTAAAGTATTAAGGCAATTGTTCACTAGGTGACATTGCTATGTATCCTTGATTTTAACGATGTTTTTGACTTCATCTCTGGAACCGTCAAGCAGATTCCCTTCCAACTTAATGACAGTGTACCTTGGGTTACTTTCTGTCAAGCTTGTACAAATGGTCACGGTCATGTTTTTTTTTTTTTTTTTTTTTTTTGTTTGTTTTGTTTTGTTTTGTTTTGTTCTTTTTTTTTTACAAAATCTCTGGAAATCTTTGTTGAAATCATGTGCTCAATTGGTTCGGGATATTTTTGGGTGCCCCTAGACCTTATTTATCTACAGATGGCGATGCAAGCTTTTCTATTATTTTATCCACTTTTTTTTTTTTTTTTTTTTTTTTTTTTTGCTATTTTCAACTTCTGCTGCACAACCGTCACTCATATTAAGATAGAACTTAATGTATATATCATTTTTTTTTTTTTTTTTTTGCTTTTTTTTTTTTTTCTGTGAAAGGAACAAATAGGGAGGTTGATTAGGTGGCCCTGCTGTGGATTTCTGTTTCAGGAACTTTTCGGTAAATGCACCTTTCCTATTGATTAATATACAAGGAAATGGGCACTCTGTCCAGAATTAGCATTCTTGACTTTTTGTTAAAAACTGTCAGATTTAATTCAAACCTTGTGGCAATTTCTTCCAGTGGGTTTCCAAGAGATTTGCTCGAATGGCCAAACTCCATTGATTTTTATATTAATGTTTTGCCAAATCTTTAAAAAAAATTCTTCATCAACAAATCCGGCCATCCAATAGCTCCAAAAACACAGAGAAACACCTCTCGGGGAACCATAGTTATTAATGTGTTCCGCAGATGGTATTGCGAATTGTTACATTTTTTTTTTACACATTCTTGTGTGCTTTTCCTATTTTTGACTTTCTTTCTCAAGCCCGAATTCATTTTCTGCTGATAAGCCACAGGAATTTTTTTTCAAGGAAGGGCTTTGTTCACTAGGGGGTGCTAGTAGGAAATCTTTATTTTTATATTTTTTTTTTTTCATGTTGGGTATTTGTCGGTCTCTACGTTATTCTTGCTGTTTACTATGTAACTCAATGGGCATCCACTGCATATTCATATTCTGGACTTCTCTGGAAACCATCACCCAGATTCACGTCTTACTTTGTGGCAGTGTTATTGTAATAGGTACACACCCATTTTGTGAGAGTGGTCATGCTCCATTTTTTTTTTTTTTTTTTAATTTTAGGGGTTCTTATATGGCCAAAGCTTCTGCTTACAGTTTAATGAACTTTGAACTTTTAATGTGTTTTGCTGTTGATTTTGGTACAAAATTTAATAGAAAAATCTTTTTGTCTAAACCTGCCTCGCTAACTGCAGATAAATTGGATAGTGGCACTTCTGACGACCAGTAGACCGTAATTTGTTCACCAAGTGATGTTGCGATATTTCTGTAAAGCTTTAAGATAGTGATCATGGTTTTAAAGCGAGGTGATCTTGATATCATAGTCCACAGGACCACTTTGGTCAGTGCTTTTTTTTTTTTTGTTGTTTTTGTATTTTTGAAGCTGATCCGCTACCAACTTGATGGACATATACGCTATGTGGGCTTCTACCAACATGGCAAGTCATATTTTGTAAATATATTCTAACCCACTTGTGCGGTAGCCAAGCCAAAATACATATTGTTCAGCCATGATATCTCTAGACAGAGGCACTTGGCATTCATTCTAGGCACTTTAACCCCCTATATCTTTTTGTATATTGTGTATAGTCCGGCAGAAGATGGTCTCAAAAAAAAGAGCAAAATCTGAGAGAGACAGAGGATATATAATTAATAACACCATTTACAATGACAGCATTGATGAAAATATTCATAAAGACAAGAAAACTTTGAAGCAGCAGTCCGTTGCAATGAGAAAGAATTATAGAAATCCACTAGAAGTAACACGCTCTGCCCTTGAACACAGCGTGACTGTCAACAGATGACTAATGGCCAGTTGAGCATGTCTTGCTGAGGCTGCGATCAAGGTGATCACAAATTAGCCATTGGTTAAGCAGAGGTTACCTGTTGCAGAAGTCGTGGTCAAAGTTGATAAATATTGTAAGCTGTGGTTCACTCTGATCTGGGGTCGGGGCATGTTATAAGGCATGGTTAACACATTTTGATCTTATTTGTGGCATTTTCCTGTGTCAGAAGGTCAAAGTGGAGAAATACCTGAATCAGTTAGACCAATTTAAAGTTGTTGAAGTTGTTTTAAGGAATGTGTCTGTTATCGGGATAGAAGTAACCCTTTTGAACAATATTCTGATGAGGAATTTCTGTCCAGATATCGTCTAAACAAAACAGCAGTAATGGCATTACTGCAAAGTGTAGGTGACAGGTCAGACAAAGTTCGGATTTCTCCGGCAGTTTTTACCCTTTGACCTTATGAGGCCGACGGGTATTGTCGTACCCGGCACCGTCCGTCTGTCTGCCTGCCCGTCTGTCCGTCCGTTCCGTGGTTTTACCACCATAACTTAAGACATTTTTGAGGCAGGACTTTCAAATTGCACATGATATTACACTTTTATATGGCCTACTTTGTGTGCAAGCATAGTTGACCTTGACGTAGTTTTCAAGGTCACACAGTAGTCACATATGCTAAGCAACGTTACTGCTTTAACTATTGAAAACCTGCATCTAGCAATGTAAATCTTACACAAAAAAAGTTTCATAGAGTGATCGAAAGCCTATTGAAAATAGAGGTCATAGCTCTATACTTGACCTACTTTTTGAGGTCAAAGATCAAGTGCATAATGGTGATATTGGCATAAGTAAGGAAGTATTTAAGGCAGTTACATAAAATTTTATACACTCATGTATCATAACCAAAAATGTGTCATGAATCAAAAGTAGGTCACTAGGTCAATATCTGGGTCACAGTGACCTATTCATTGAAATTCTGCTGGCCATGATAACTTCAGAAGCTTTTGAGACAGAACTTTCGAATTGCATATGATAGTACACCACTGCAAGCATAATTGACCTTGACCTAACTTTCAAGGTCAGTGGTCACAAGTATGCTGAGTGATATGGTGCATCTAGAAATCTAAATCTTAAAACAAAAGAAGCAACACAGGGTGAGCTGGAACCCTATGGAAAGTCAAGGTTATACAGCCATATTTGACCTAACGTTTCTGAGGTCAAAGGTCAAATGTACAATAGTAGTATTTGTGTAGGTAACTATACCTGATTCTATGGGACACTATTCCTATTCACTTACAGCAAAAGAGATTGAAGGCGGCCGAAGGGTACTGCATTCTTTGAACGGTATTTTCTAGCTGGTCTTTGGTACACTATGCCTGGCATTGTAAGTATCTGTTATGGTATCCCAGGCCTCTTCTTTTATGGCACTCACTCTCCCACCAATGTGTTTATCTTCCACTATCCCCTTCTTGTTTTCCACAATATTAAGTTCCAAAAAATTCACTGTTTTCTCCATGACCGCAATGACCAGGTAATACAGTATCTGTGCCCTTTGAAAGTGGCAAGAAGAAAAATGTGCGATACTGGTCTAAATAAAGATTTGTACTGAGAAACCTTTCCATGCCCTTGTACATATTGGGAATGGTATTGTTAAACAAAGCACAAGCTGTAATCACATAATCTGTACTGAATCAAGATCGGAAACCCAACTCCTGGCTACCTGAACCCAGGGTTGAGCGCTGATTAGGTGATATTGAGATCAGTACATGATTGCAGCTCACTTGAGCAAGACGTGTGCAACTGGCCATTACTCACTCAAGTCTTATCATATTGCTAACGAGGGTCTCCTGTTTACATGGTATTTCGTTTTCCTGGCAGATTAAACTAGCAGCTACTTGACCATGAGCGACTGTCTATCTCAAATCAGAAGGAACAATTGTTTCTTTATATTGTTAGTAAAAGATAACAACTGTTTTCGTGACTCTTGAATGTCTTCGCTGTCATTGTTAGTTTGCTATTTATGAACGAGTGTAATGGATTTCGGGACAGTTAGATACATTCTTCAGTGGCTATGTCGTGCTGTGGGATGTATTCTCTGACTCACAGTTACAATGTAGGTTCCAGATTCATAAACATCACAAAAGCGATGTTGATTTACTTTCTTCTTTTGTGGTAACATCAGCTGACTGACTACTCAGAAACAGAAATTGACCATTCAGAACCAGAAGGTGACAGGCCCACCATGCATCATTTAATCTTTGGCACAACCGATGGAACTTGTGTTTGAAGGCGTAAGGCCTATATGTTTTCAAAAAACTAAAGTCTGTAGTTACCAAAGAATATTTTTCAAAGGTTGAGAGGTCCAATTTAAACCACCAGTTACCAGATTATGAGCGACTGCCTGTCTTAAGTCAGGACTAATATTAGTTTATATTGGCATTCACAGATTAATGTTGATGTTTTGGTGACTCCTGAATCCCTTTGCTGCCATTGTATGGTTGAAATTTATAAACATAGATAATATTGTTCTGAATTATGTGGAACTGATGTCTTTCCCCCAATCAATTTCCTAATAAGATCATATATATTTTAACTCAATTGCCCATAATCGTCTCAATCCCTGTGCCAAAAACGGCATAGAAAACAACTAATGAGGCATAATATAGCCAGGCTGTGTAAAATGAAAGAGCTATTCTTAGAAATCGACACACACACACACACACACACACACACACACACACACACACGATTTCCCCTAGTTGGAAGGGGTTGTAAAAATTGAAATGCACTCGGGTGTAGAGAGGCTGTTCAATGTGGTATGTACAAACCTTCATTAGATAAAGTTGGGCAGAAGCCATGCTTCTCAAGGACTTCGCAGCAACCAGCTTCCTCTGGGTCTTCCTTAAGTGCATTAAAGAATGTGTTTATGTCAGCTGTTTGTTTCTTCTCTAGTATATCCAGAAGCTTTTCCACTTTTTGCTTGGTAGTTCCTGGGCATTCCTGTAAGTGCATAAACACCTAACATAAGTTATGCACATATATAAAGTGCAAACATTACAGTTATTGATAATGGGAGTTGCTAACAATATTGAAGTGATTTTGTATATATAGGGTATCATATATTGGATTATGGGATGACATCGATGCACTTTAGTTTACAAGAAACAATATCCTGGATTCAGTCTGTTTTTACAATGTACATTAACGTGAAACGTACAACATGAACAGTGATGATGTTTTGATCTTATTTCAAAAGACCCTTGTCTTTGTATTTTACAATGCGTCCAGGGCATTAATTCATGATGGTGCTTCGAATAGAAAAAAAAATGTAATGAAATGATATACCATAACTGTACATAATATGATAAAAGCATAATGAGAGAACACTGATCAACATAACAAGACACCAACGAAATGGCACGACATTGTTCAAGATGGAGTTCCTACACTGATAACATACGGGGTCCAATGAAACATCAAGCGTCAATAATATCAAATTAAAGCATGGAGAGGCATGGAAGTGTTCCAAGTATATGATACTACTCGCATTCCAATACTAATGTGAATAAAAAAAATCACTCTTGGCTTGGGGCAGGCAGGCATCCATAACAGGTACATGGTGTTTTTTTTTTTTTTAAACTGGTTGCCTTAGCCTTTGAAATAATCATTAACCGGACTTCATTTTTCCCAACAAATATAGAATGTACCACTAAAAACATAAAATTTATGAGCTGCAAAAAAGTTATAAAGAAACCTGGTAGGCCTGCCACTTTTGAATTATCCTTTCCTATCAGACAGTTGAGAAAAATGCGAAAGAAGAAAGTATGCTTACATCGTTTTTGTGATATCTATGAATCGGGACCATTTAAAAGAACTGTCTTGCTCCATTGTAACTACGATTCGATGGCCCACAGTACGATACAGCCAATGAAGCATTTATCAAATAGTATAGAAAAAGCATTACCCATGTTCATAAATGACAACACTATATGAAATCAAAGCAAAGGTAATTACAGCAACATGTTCCAAAATCACCAAAAGATCAACTCTCATCTTGCCATAGCAATGTAAAGAAAAAAAAAAAAACTCTTGACTAGAGACAGGCAGCCGCCCATAAAAGGCAACTAGAAGCTGTGCAAGAAGTGGCACTGTACTTTGTTTCTCGTTTTGAAGATTTTTGACAGTTGCATCGTTTTTTTTGTAAATATTCCCAGAGTGCAAGCAACATTCTCTTTGAACATAATACAATGTAGCTTGTCTCACACTCTACCACACATTTTGACTGGGGGGGGGCTATTTTTTATTTATTTATTTATTTATTTATTTATTTATTTATTTATTTATTTATTTATTTATTTATTTATTTATTTATATATTCATTCATTCATTCATTCATTCATTCATTTATTCATTCATTTATTCATTCATTCATTCATTCATTCATTTATTTAGTTATTTGTTTATTCATTTTTGAGATTTGAAACATTAGTTGACGATGGATACGCATGTGTTGGCAAAGTTCCTACATTGATACTAGTGTGTCCTGTGTTTCCTTTAGTTCAGTTTCAAACTGCTCACTATGGTCCCTTTTAGCCTCGTAGTGTGTACCTTAGTCCATTTTATGTTTTGTTGATTATTATTATTATTATTATTATTATTATTATTATTATTATTATTATTATTATTATTATTATTATTATTATTATTATTATTATTATTATTATTATTTGTTGCTTTTTTTTGGAGGGGGGAGGTTTTTGTTGTGTTTTGCTTGTGTTTAAATTTTGTACATTTTTCAGGAAGTGTTTGCAACTCTGCTTGGCTGATCACTTTGAAAAATTATTAAGCCTTCTAGGTAGCCCGCCCAAAACGTATTTAAAACACAACTCAGAACTTTTTATGTGTTTTTGTGGCGTTTGGCACAAAGAAAGGCACATTAGCAGTCTGTAACCAGAATGACAGAAATATCATGGCACATGTGTTTTTTCTTGATTTTTGGCAACTATTATCGTCGAAATGATGCAATTATTGCCAGAAGACAATATTAGCTGATGTGAATGAACCAACACATGAAATATATAGAAATAAATAAAATTAAAAAAAGTGATGTAACAAGAAACAGTTAAGATATGTTTTTAATGCAATGAGTCAGAATGAGCTAATTAAGGGTCTAACATCACACCTCAGACTACAAATTGGTACAAATGTACAGGGGATTTATGCTGACATTACCTTCTACAGGAAATAGAGTGGCACATATCGAAAAAAATATATAATAATGACCATATCCATATAGTAGTTTTCAATTGTACATACTCTAAAATACTTGGAAGCTAACAAAAAATAAATAAAATAAAATAAAATACAATCAATAAAAATTAAAAAAAAAAAAAAAAAAATTAAATCAAATAAAAGAAAAATCATGCTATCCAGAAAAGTCATTGAACTTGTGAAATTGTGAAGGTTTTGTCGTTGGCTTTTTTTTCTTTTTATGGGGGGGGGGGGGGCAAATACTAAATTATAAACACTTAATTGTATAAAGTTTGTGGTGGAAATTATTGAAGAAATGTCAGGATGAAGAACATCATGGTTTGGGATAGCATAAGTTTTCATCGAGTTCAGGGGTGAGTATATATTATCATGTTATGGTATTTTGTTTTTGATATAGTTAAATCTAATTTCAAGGCTTTGTAAAATTCAGAGTATCATCGGTTTTCAAGATGATCAATTTCTTAAATAGAGGTATTTTGCGAGAAAGAAAACTAACAGAGCATATAAGGTGTATGGGTTTCTTTTGATGCATAAACATGTGTTCTGATTCTGTATGGGAAAGAAAATCAACAAAGCACAAAGGTCATGTACCTTTCTTTTGAAGCATACCCATGTGTTCTGGTGAAATACCGCAAGCATGCAAACAGTACTTAATATGCTCTAAGAAGAGAGAGTATTATTTATAAGTGCAAATAATTTATGGGCAGAAATTTATGTAGGTTTCTTAATATGCAGATAATTTTACACAAATTAATTGCAATTTTACACGTATAAAAACGCCAGATTTGAGATGAACCCACATATAATCCGAAAAGACATTAACACTTAAGTTACGAGTTTCATTCCCTGTGACTCCCACACACACCACATGCCACACACAACAACCACCCAATCACTTTGTTCACTGAATAAGTGTTTCACCAATATAAAGTTTTATCTGCAAATTGCACAATTAACATAATCAGCTTGTTTTTGTTTGTTTTTTTTTATATTTTTTGGGGGGTAATTTTGGAGGATAATTTGTTCGTTCCACGGCATTTGTGTGCTTGTTTAAACTGGAAATTCCTGTTTTTAATATACCTTTTTCATGCTCAACGACACATACTCAATTGATCAAAACTGTTATGCCTCTACAATGAATACCTAAAAAATTGAGCAAAGCATGCTACAGTTCCTGAACAACGTGATAATCAAAAAGGAGTGAATACTGACCCCTAATGAGTACCTGTTCCAATACTCAACAGTTGTGATCAGATATTCTCAAATTGAACATACGGAGATCACTCAGTTAGATATCCTTTGACCTACTTTGTTGCGACCTACTTTGTTGCTGCTTGACTAATTCACTTCAGCATCACACTCGAGGGTGTGAGAATCATTGAATAAATGAAGGTATAGGCTAATGGGTATTTCTCCAGAGTCCAGTAGTCTATGTACTTCATTAATAAAACCAAGAGGATAATTCCTGGTCGAATGTAACTTAAGTTAATGGTAGACAATTTTTCGAACATTTGTTTGGAAGGCAGGTGTAGATATATTTGCCGATAATTATTTAGTATGGTATTATCTTTTTTTTTTTTGAATGCAGATAGTACATCTATGATTTTCATATTTTTAGAAAAAAGTCTCACAATTGAGCTGCTGGTTTATGACTAATGCAAGAAGACCTGATTTGACAGGTAGCTTCACTATAATGCTATCGTGTGCAGTGCCTGACTTAGGTTTACATTCGTTTATGGTTGTTTTGGTGCCCTGGGTGGAGACCTGTCAAAAGGAAAAGGCTTGACCCAGCAGACATGTAAGGTGAGTGGAAAAGTGGTGTTCATCTGCAAAGGTGATTTTCGCACCTAAGATGGGAACTTAATTGCTCATGACAGAACTCTTGAATTTATTGGTATATTTTCATGTTGTGAATGTCAGGATATAATTCTTTTCATTCGAGGTCCCGTGTTATGACATCCAATGTCTAATGTGTATCATCCTATATCTAACGCCCTGATTACGACAATATCCTTGTTTTCGTTTCTGAATATTTCTGCAAAACGTTAACTGTAAAGTTTCTGCTGTTTTTGAGGGTCTGGTATTTCAAAATACCTTTGATAACATATTCGAACTGTTTGTATGTACAGATGACCGTGACCCCTTTATGGATCTGACTATTTCGTTTGTAATCCACGGGGAATATTTGTGCTTGCATTTATTGAAGTCTTGGTTGGTATGAATCTTCTTTTCCAGTGGGTATCATGCCTTTCTGTAGACTGCAATTATGTTTGTGTTAACATTTAAATCAGCAATTCAGGCATGCATATTAATGCTGTTAATTTCCAGGATAAAACTTTGCACAGTGCAGTATCAATTTTAGGAAGTAAAGATTAAATCTCATATAATTGATTAATTGTAGCACTTCTGTATTAGAGCCTCGACAACAGAGGCCATATTTTTAATCAACATGAATACAATTTCTTGCAATTTATTTCGTTAAACATCAATAAATTGGCCTTCTCGTTTTGTATTATTCAAGTTAAGATATATAGGAATATATTCAAAATTGTAATGTAGACATATTATTAAGCCACCGTGTGATGTACATTTGGGAGATGCATAAACTTGTAAGTCAAATGAGGAAACATCACACTTGTCACCATCCATTCAGGTTGCTAGGAAAAATATTTCACAGAGTTTGATACTCTTTGAAGCCAATTCACTTATTTCTTTTATTTTGTCACATTTTGCATGGAGACAATATTCAACATTTAAATCACTAGGGGCCATATTCACAAATAGTTTAATCGGATATTGGATTTAATGCTAAAATGAAAGTCAATGGGCCTTTAAGGCATTGAACTACTGAACCGTTGTCCTGATGTTTGATCTTAACTTGCAGGATTAACTAAGCTTTGTTCTCCACTGTAATTACAACTTTGGAATTCAAGTTTCCATTTTTTTTAAATCCATCATGATTTAATCAAGATTTTAATGTGGATCAAAAGATTCAATACTGAATCAAAATAAGATTGATTTAATGAAATGAACCTCTAATAATTTGTATTGTACTCAAGAGCATATACTGACTAATCCTAGATGTTTTCATCAAACATTGAGCCAAGGATTATGTAGTTTAGGGCCCAAGACTACATTGAATATAATTTCGGGACTAAAGCTAGGATCAGAACAAACTTATTTTGAATTGGGCCACATGTTTTTTTTTTTTTTCTTTTTTTTTTTTTTACTGTACCCCTGGAAAAAACCAAGACACAACCAATTAGTTTAACATAGTTTGCTTATAATATAAAATAGTGTAGATTGACGCCAGGAGTGTCACACAGACTATTATGTGACATGCACAGGATGGCCGAGAGTATATTTGAGCAGTCATTCAAAAACGTAATGTCCTGGACATGAGATATCAAGCGCACATATGTAAAAGGTGTGCCTGGCATTGGGGTGCCTATGGACTTATAAAGGGCCATTGGCAACACAGGGATCAATGTGAATCCATAATGCCATGGTGAATCTTTTCTGAATTCGACATAGTCAAGTACATTGCCAGCCGGTTTTTCCCGGTGGAAAGTTGCCAGCAGAATGAAGTGCTCTAGGTCATGGTACAGAAGTGGCACAAGCGTTTAAAGAAAAAGAGATAAAAGAGAAAGATTGTATCTGGAAAATTCAGACTTTCAGAAGGTGCAGTATGCATAGCGACACATGTTCTTTTTGGCGGAACCTTTTCATAAGCAGCAGAGCCAGACCTGTAATGTTGCAGTTCCATCGTGCGAAATCAACAGAAAACTGGTGTCTGTCCAACTGAGGTCATGCCACCCCACGATCGATATCCCTGACAGTCCAACATAACGTCTAAGGCTGCACAGGTGCAGCAGTGTAAGAAAGATGTTTGTTGAGATCAGTGGAGGTGTCTTATGTGGTCGGATGAGTGACGATTGCCTTGAATTCCATAATGGAAGGATACAGGTTTGTGCATGAATGCATTGTGGAACATGACGGCTTTGGCGATGATGTAGGGTGCAGCCATGGTAACAGGTAACAGAACTAAAACATTTGGTAACTGGGACTCTAAATGGCCCAGTACTATGTAGATGCAATGTTGGTAAATGGTTCCAGTGACATCCTGGACTGCTGTTAGATGAGACATATTGGGCAACATACTGGCCTGCCTGCCCTATCTCCTGATCTGTCCTCCTTGGAACATTTATGGGGTTTGCTGTAATCATTGGATAAAACGAAACATCAGAATACGTCATGGTACATACCTTTTGGGTTGGCGTATGTAAAACAGAACCACGTTTTTTTTTTTACTATGTTTACAAAACGTTTTCCAATTTTTTTATGAGTTAAATGAATGGGCAATGTTTACATACGTATCACTCAAGTACATTGTAAACCCTTTCACATTAGCGTTGTTTTGAAAATGTCAGTTAATTATGTTGCACATGTAGACATAACAGAAGATAAACAATAATATATAACACAAGCCACACATGAAAGGCTTGATGCATATGAGAAGGTACCAATAGCAATGTACACATCTGAAAATGTGGGTTTAATGCACCATGTAAAAGTGACCGTGCTCTAGAATGTGGAAGAGACCTTTAAGTGGGAGTTACCCAGTTGGCAAACAGCCATTTGAAGAATATTATCGAATCTATGAGTGCAACATGATGACATTTGGCGGAATGACAGACAGATACATTGAGTTGAGGTCTGTTGATGCACCTGTCTACGAACATAACATTCCCCAAAGCAGCTTGATTGTAGGCTATATGTTCATTGGCCTAGTCCAGCCAGAGGATATTGCGTTTGCCTCACGTTAAACTCTCAATGCTGATTTCCTGGTTCGCACTCCAAGAGCATGAGGAGATGTCTTACAGCCTGCATAGACACCTTTACCCCAGTGGCATTTTTTAGTTGCCTGGGACTGTTGCACCAGCCACATTGTTTGAATGTCATGAAGTGATGATCAATAACAACCCTGTTGTCGATTTCTCTTGCCCTTCCTCTCCCAATGCCATCTGTCCACTAACCTGATACTCAAATACCTATACCATGCCCAACGCAGCACACTTTATACACTATGGGTCATTCCAGTGGTTTTAGTTGCCCTCCTCTTAAACACGCCACACTGTAATATACCTGTATCTCTGGATAATGTGGCAGGACATAATTTTGTGTTTGATCCATGCGATGGCTTTTGATATGAATTTGTTCCCAGACCAGGCCTAATCATATACCTGGTATAACACAGGGCTGGGGACACAAGTTGTGTCAATGCTTTACAAACTAGACTTGTCTTAAATTGATTTCCCTATAAGTCTGTTGATGTTTTTCCACCAGGTAAGTGTGTCTGATGTATTCAGTTTTTTTCCAGTTGATGTAGGAAGAACTTTGTGCAAAATAACTTGTTTAATATTTTTTCCCACAGAACATTACGGACATGCATATGTCCTTCAAAACGTGCCTGTTACCTTTGGCTGATCAGGTCATGGAAATGATCTTTTATCCAAACTTAAACTGCCTCAGACATCACAATACATGTGCTAGTGAAATAAGTTCATTTAACCTTCATGTTGTACAATAAAATACGTTGAGCTGTTCACATCCTGTTTGTTGGCTGCATACGGAATACAGATTTGCTTCCTGGAGAGCGTTGGTAAAGAATACTAAGTAATGGTCTGACAAACCAAGACTAGCACCTGTTATAGGGGTGTTATATATTCCATGCATACTTCTGCATTTTTCCCCCAGAATATTTAGGTACGTGTGCTTACCAGTTGACAAAGGGCCAAGTGCTGCTTCTTACTATTGTCAGGTAAGCAGTTGAAATCACCAAGGAGCGACATGCCTGTGAAAGATGTCTTTATCGCATAAAATATAAAAAAATGATGATGTGGTCAACCATGAGATGCTAACTTTGATCTGACGGGTGATATAATTATATATATATATATATATATATATATATATATATATATATATATATATATATATATATATATATATATATATATATATATATATATATATGTATATAATTATATATACATACGTATAGGGGACAGGCACTAAACCAATTAGATTTTATAATGTCATTTTCTACTTTACCTTAGATACTGTTTTAAATGTTGCAACAAACACAACTACCAGGGCTTGCAAATAAGACCATGCTCCTCGGCAGGTGGCTGTTATATCACGTTTGTCTTACTCTGATAATATTTTTACTATTATTTCTAGTTCTACAACTTTTTGAAGCAAAGAGGGGCCATTTAAGTTCGACTTTGAGTTTAGCTGCCACTTATTGGGTTCAGTGCGAATAAGGTTTGTTAGGTTTATACACATAGAGACACATGTACACACACACACACACACACAGACACACACACACATACACATACATATATATATATATATATATATATGTATATATATATATATATATATATATATATATATATATATATATATATATATATATATATATATATATATATTACATAATCTCTCACATATAAACACACATATACCAAAACGCATTGAATAGAATGTGGCATTGACAGAATTGAGGACCTAGGCATTAGTTGCAGTGGTTGTGTGATTTTTGAGTACTGGTTAAGCACCTTCCAGTCAAAAACAGTGCTGTTTAAAATGTGTCCCTCCATGTATGCCCGCCCTAAAACTTTGTTGAAACAGAACGCATTGCCGAAGCTTGAGAACAATACTAAGCAGAGTCAATACGATCCAGTGATGGCACAAAGCTGGTATTTAAAATTTCTCACCTGAACAACATCAAGTTCGTTTCTTGTTACTGCTTGGTTTGAATATAGATGATTTAGCAACTGGCCTCTTAAGGTTATCTGGCTTGTTAGATCCACTCTGTAGGTTCTCAGGTTATCAACACAATGCTCCCTCTCTTCTTTTGGAGAAAACAGAAAGATGTTTTTTTTTCATATATTTCTAATGGTGTGTGGGTAATTGCTGGTTATTAATACTGTGCACTTAAAGATGAAGTGTTATATAATTATCATTATGAGTAATTGTCGTGGACATAATATGGCCCCTTGATGATAGTTAAACCTGCATGAGTTAGACTACAGTTTTTTTTTTTTAAATGCAAAACCGAACTAAAAGATGCCTAAATATACTCCGGCCACACAAAAAATCCCCTCTGACTACAAATGATGACCTCTAGTCGTCAAATTCAGTTAACATAGTAATCAGATTTAAAACAGGTGCCTATACTTGTTGACAATATAAGTCCAAAGTGTAAAGTCAATGGAGCAACAGCAACAATGTAAATGGTAAGCTGCCATAAGAAAAATTGGGGTCCATGTTTAGAAGATTCATTGTGAAGCAGAATACTATTTTGCACCATATCACTTTTTGTTGTTCATCTTTCAGAAAACACAGCGTGCAATCATTAGTAATTACTGTGTAACGTTTAACCACAAATAAAATTTGGGACTACATGAATAAGGTTATATATGTCACATCTATACAATAAACAAATTGGTGAATTTCCATTTTAATATCCACATACCTAGCATTTGTATATGTAATATAGGTATACTCACCTGGGAGCTGAGTCGTGTGATCATCCATGCTCATTTTGTATAGGCTCTGTGACTGAAAATGTAGGCAGAAATGGATATAAATACTTGTAGCAATAAGGTACATAACATGCATCAATAACCAAATATAGTGCTGTATTGTACCGTACGATTTGAGGGTATATGGTGGATCTGTCCACATCAGAATACGCCATCACAATAGAGTCTAAGCGTCCAACCCATTATCAGTGGAACAGTAGTCCGTGGATAAGGGCCATTCATCTCCATTGAACCGTCTCTCAGCGTAGCTACTTTATATGACTTTCTTATGACTAATATGACCTTTGTACAGACGATAGCCTCAGCTATTGTGTGTAGTGGCGGGCCATTGCTAAGTTATTGCAATGATTCAGTTCACTATTTTCATCACTGGCACGTAATTTTTTAAGGTACAAAATAATCTAAAAATAAAATAATTACTGATAAAACATTGCAAAATGGTGAGAGGCAGGTAAGTGAAGTTTTGGTTCATTTACCATTTGGCTGTACATGCTTTTGTTGTAGTTAATACAAATATGGATATGTATACTGTTTACAAAACATTAATCGTCTCCTTTACAGGTGCAACTCTCATCCTCATCGTCATCAGCACCGTAAGCCTCGTGTACAAGCATTGGAAAAAAGATCCAAGGCTCATGCAACATTTTAGCCATGAAAAAAGACTAAATTCATTAATATATATAACAGTTGCGAGTCATTGATATAATAAAATGTTGCTTAATAAGGGAAGAAAGGAAGACAGAACAGCGAATTTTGGATATCAGAAATAAAAAAATTCAATCACAGAAAAGACAATCAATAAATATTAAATTATTACTTGGTCTATTGATACATGGACAGTGCATATGTATGTATGTATGTATGTATGTATGTATGTATGTATGTATGTATGTATGTATGTATATGTTTGTATACATGTAGAAATGTAAGCTTATATATATATATATATATATATATATATATATATATATATATATATATATATATATACATGCATGGACAATCAGCAAGCAGTCCCACTTGAAAGCCAGGAAAAAAACTGATTTTCCCTGTTGATATTATTGTTGGACAAGAAGTTTTTGGCAGTAATTTACCTCAAGTTTGATACTTTGCTCAAGAATACGTGTCAAAAGGAAGGCAATGAAGTCATTGTGATTTTGAATATTTAAATTAATGCAGTTGCATTAGAGACATTAGAACTAATTTTTCTTCTATTGTTAGGATCTCCTTACATTTTCTAACGTGATGAACTGATTTTTGGAAATGAGCTTAAACAATCTGTATTTTTGTAAACGAAGTTACTGGAACAGCCATCAAGATAATTTTCTAGTTATTGATCCGTCTGTTTTCCAGTGACTGAAAGTCAGCTGACAACTGATTAACCAAATGCTCATACTGTCACTGTTATAACTACAGATAAATTGGCATAGTTTCCACAATGATCTACAGAAAAAAAAATGTTTATGATTCAATATAAGTTTTGGCTCAAACGTAGTTGAAGTCTTTGTAGTTTTGCATAGCATAATCAACCAGTTTGATAAGATATTAAAACTAATTTCTGTTGTATCGTTGCGGTATCTTAACGTTTTATAAGGTGCTCAGTCCACAATTGAACGATTTATTTTCGAAAATGAGCTAAAACGTACTAAAGATTAAGATAAAAACGATATTATCTTTAGAATGCAGAGAGTGTACACTCTCGCAACTAATTGTGATGCATGCTTATATGGTGTTTTATTATCACCATGATTGATCAATGGCTGCACTTAAAAACTAGGAGTTACATATTGGTTATACGAACTTGCATTGTCTGGTCGTCAACATCAATGTCTGCCTTTGTATTTTTAACAATTTGTGAAACCCTGACTTAGCAACCAGTTTCCCAAAGTGCCGACTGTTATGAATGAATAGACCCCTAAACCCAGGTGTAAAAACGGCCTTTTTTAAACAATTTCCGTTTTTGTCCAAGCATATAAAATATGAACTCGTTGTTTGGACCTTCAGTTCTGAGTCAATGGCTTATCACAATTACATATAAGTAGTTTCCCAAGGCAGGAGAGTGTCTGACTGAAAAATGCACAATCAGTAATTACACATCAGCACACCTTCGACTGATTTTTGTGTACATGTATCCCTGTATCATTACCGAAACCTTATAAAAACAAAGGGCTCTGTTGTTTGGTGTCACAGTAACTTTGTGTGCATCAAAAATACATTGAAAAGGCCTACATAATATACACCAAATATGTGCATGGCCAATGGCCACAACCTGAACAATTGTTGGTACTTTTGACTTTTTTCAAGGTCATCAAGCCCCTTAGTACACTAAATTAGACATGTTTAGGAAAAGCATCGCTAATAATCCCAAATGTATGACAAATGTGTATCATGCACAAGCACCCCATCTATCTATCTATCTATCTATCTATCTATCTATCTATCTATCTATCTATCTATCTATCTATCTATCTATCTATCTATCTATCTATCTATCTAAATTAATTAATTATCTATTTATGGGGGGGCTCTTTTGTGCTTTCATAAACTGACAGATTTACGAAGATCTTGAATCGCAATTCTTGCAAAAAATGAATGGAAAGAACATGGTTAAGAAAACGCAATCCTGCATGGTGTTAAGCATAAATTTAATTGAAAATGTAAAAAAAAAATATATTCCTATAACATATTTTTGTTCTTAAAGCAGTCAGAATTAATTTTATGCAAAAAGACAAAGGAACAAGGCTTATAATTCAACTCCAAGTTAAAATTGATCTCACACAGTATTCGTGAAAGATACAATTTTCCACACAAGTTCCGTAAATATGATTAGAGTATAAGCGACCATAAGCATCGAACAAGGATTATTCAATGGTGATGTTCTTATGTTTCATACCCAGTTTCAGACATTTGCTAGTACTTTACACTATAAGTAGATTATATCAGTGTGGAAAAACAAATGCATATAACTGTTACAGGTAGATTAGATCATAGTAATCATGCATAGAATTCATGCATAGTACCGTGTTGTGAACCCTGCTATATAGTTAAAAGCGCAAAAGGAATGAGATATGCCCATGCTCAGCTAACCTTGCATGCACCAAATTAGCTGTTTTGTGATGTGTTGTATTGATCATGGCGCCTTTTCTTGAAAACGGTCATGCACAGATATTAAAATATTGTGTTAATAATAAAAGTACTTCCTTAAATAATACATCCTGGCTCAAACATTTTTCCAGTGAAAGTATAATAAATACGAGAGGCTGCCCCATTACCATCAGAATCAGAAGACCATTAGAATCAAATCGCTAGCTTTATTGGGTTCAATAAATAAAGCATTCAATGAAAGTAAGCGAGTGGCCCCATAACCATAGCAATAAAATCATGGTGCCTCATGTATTCCGAAAGACTTGTCCATATCTTTATGCAATCAGAAAGTGGTTGGTCAAGGACTTAGGGAGAAAAAGATTAATACATACCCCCTCCCCCTCCCAATGACAAAGAAACGTTTTATTTTATTTTTTTTTTTTTTTTTTGTGGACGGCCCGAGAACACGTGGTTTTACCAGTGATTCACTAACTGTTTATTTTACACATTGATCTTGATTGTTACTGGGTCCTTAAAACATGCTCACGGAAACAGCCCAGACAGTAGGTTCTTGGCACCCGACATTGATTTGACAGTGTTAACCTCTCAAATCACATAAGACACAGTGGATAATGATGCTTGGGACTTCAGTTACGACCACTCTGAGAAGGCAAGATTACCATCTTTTGCAGCAAATATCAAATTAGATAGTATCATTACCATATCTAAACCGTAGTCCTAATGAAACAAATCCAAGTCAATTCCTACCAAAGACAATGTTCCCTGGTATGTATAGCTGAATCATATATTTTTATAGTTCTTCTTTACCAAAAAGAGACCAAAACGTATGTGTAAAGGTCCATAGGGTCAAAAAGGCCATGTCTAGTTTTAACATGACAGAATGCAAAAAGTTTTGTTGAAAATTATAGGCCTACTTTAGTAAATTGGCTTGAACAGGTGCACCATTCATGTGCATATAGGACTGTACAATTTATGAAAAGGGACCACAGTTTGCAGCACATCAGAGAATTTGCAAGCACAGGTTCCTAATTTGTTGAAAATGTCAATACATTTCAGCATTTAAAAAAGTACTAGTTGCAACCAACATCTCAACAATGATCATGATCCATATAAGTCCACAAAGTGACACCAACATAAAACATCAATCCATTAAAAAAGACCCTTAGGCCTAAACGGACCATCAAAAAGAACCCAAACAACATGATTCTACAACTCGGTGTGTTTTAGACATGTAGTTAAAGGCATGAGGTTTTATTAAAGGATATAAACTGACAGTATTTCCAAAAGAAAAGTGTTTGAATGTGCAAATATAGTGTTGAAAAGTAAATACATTGTCAGAGTTGGCAAGTACATTGGTTCAAATATTAAACATCAGCCAGAAACATGTGACATCTGGTCTCAAATACAAACTTAGTCAAAAATTGCATTACAATAGCCAACATTTTTAAGCATAGCAGTCGCATTTCAAGTATCGTTTCCAGAAGTATTTTGAAAGGAAATTTTAATGTTCAAGAATGCATAGAATCCCACATGTCATCTAATAAGTCATTTATTAAGGTAATATTTTAGTATAAAAAATGTAATATGACATTGCAAGTCATCTGCAAGTCAGCCAAGCATAATGTACATCTTACTCGTGGTTCTATAAAGTTCAAAAGGTCAAAATGTAAAACAATCCTAATTATTGTAAAATCCTAGTACATTTATCAGAGAAAGGATAAGGTTTTATGGAGAGAGAGAGAGAGAGAGAGAGAGAGAGAGAGAGAGAGAGATAGACAGACAGACAGACAGACAGACAGACAGAGAGAGAGAGAGACAGACAGACAGACAGAGAGAAAGAAATCCTTTTGATATTCCAAAAGGTAAGCTGCACTTGGTTCCCTAGCAGCGTCACCTTGGGTGACTCAAGAACATCCAGGATTTGTCAAGATGTTGCACATTATTGGTAGTTGACTAAGGAAGCTAATCGCATATTTGTTCTTGCCATAGACTTGCAGACGAGAAAATTAGCACCACTACATAGTTCCAGTGCAGAGTATTGAATATATAGCGTCATTTGCTATATAAGGATAATTGACCACTATAATCTGCCAAATAAGGATAAGATACTTGGGTTATGTGCACATACAGCCCATAATAAGCGATAGTTAAGTATTTGCTCTGTATTGAGTTGATGCTGGTGCAAAGTAGGGACAAAGGCTTGTAATGTAGTCACATCCAATGAACAAAATAGTTGGGAGAACACATTATTCACAGTCAAAAGTCTGCACCCTTCAAAAGGCATAGAATGTTAGTTCATGCAAATGAAGCAAATGCACATAATCTAAGCATTGAATATCTCCAATATATTACAAAAGAGGTTCTATTCTCACTTAAAAGTTCACTATTGTGCCACTGGTGGACTAATGGACAGTGAAACACGTTTGTAACACTTTAGTTATGCATATTAGGTTATTGCTCATCTTTAGGACTGCACAGTACCCTAACTTGGCACATAGTCTGACACAGTCATTTGACCATCGGGTGTCTACTTCTGTTTTCTCTTGTCTACATTGATTACTCCTGCCCTACATTGAAACAGAAGCTTGGATTCCTTCATTCCGTCCCAACACACCCTTTTCTGTGGCTTTTCTAATACCTTGTATGCCTTCAATGTACTTTTCTTTTCCAGTCTTCTTTCCAACCCTCTATAACAATCTTGCCTACATATACTTTCCAATTATCCAGCTCATCATATCCTATTAGTTCATATTTCTCTGCTAACCCGCCTATGTCTTTGACCTATCTTGTTTTTTCCTTGACAACCTCATTGTAAACTTTCCTGCACCACCTGCCTTCAGGTATTGTTGGTAAATACCCCCAGTACTTTAACTTAGCTTTGGCAATCCTATCTATACAGTCAGGCCGCGTTTATCTGGCACCATCTGTTTTTGGTCATTTTACCGGATAAACAAAGCTGCCAGATTAACAAATCACAGTATAATCCAGCAGGATATATAGAGAAGAAGAGACCAAATTTGCACCTAACAATGAGTAAATAAAAACATAATAACATGCACGTTTTACCAATCATGAGATTTTAATAACAAAACGTGCAAATTATAGAAAAAAGCCATCATTCTTGGGGTCGCCATTGCAATGAAATTTAACCATTTAAGTCGGGAACAATTAAACGTCTAATCAGCTCAGAACTTGTTTGGAACACGTCAGGTGATTATTGATTTTGCGGTGCAGCGCAATCAGGTATGTTATTGCAAGGTATATCCTCCATTGAATATCAAGTGACGGATTAAAGAGGCAAATTACATTCAAAAAAGCCCTTTTGTTCTGGAATTAACATGCCGGTGACGAAATTCAAGGGTGCCTGATTATCATGTAGTAAATCAATGGGGGAAATCCGTTCACAACTCATTGCTGCCGAATTTCAAGGGTGCCGAATTATCAAGTGACGGTTAAAAGCGGCCTGACTGTAATTTTATTCCATCCTGACTCTCCTAGGACTGCTTCTATTGCTGTACATGGTGGTGCTCCCAATATCCAATTCCCCATCTCATTCTGTCCTTTTTCCATTCCATGGATATCTCCCTCACTTACTGAAATCACATGGATATCTCCCTCACTTACTGAAATCACATCTAAGTCATATATCATTCCTGGTATTGCAACTCTTTCCCCTAATACTCTTGCTGTGTACGCTCTGTTGAAACTGTTCAGTGCAGTAGCTTTAATCATTCCTTTTGTCCAATTCACTTTCTGTTTAATCTTCTTCACCTGATACCTGAACATGCCTTTACCCGTTGCTCTAATCTTAACACCTAGGTATTAATACTCATCAACCTCCCCAATTTTAACTGTTCCCCACCTTGGGGAATTTGGAACTGCCCAATTCTCCATGTTTGATTCCCATCTGGTTTCTTCCCAAGAGTCATCACTTTAATCTTATCCTTACTAAATTCTAACCTCCATTTACTCCTGTATTCCCCTGTTATGTTCAGCATCTCTTGTAGTTCTTCCTTTCTATATATATATATACTTGTTAACAACATCCATGAAATACGGTCTATTTATATCTTTAGGATAGTGCTATCAACAACCATGAAAAAAAGTCGTTTACCATTAAAAAATTCGGTGTAGCGTGAAATATGATTTACAGCGCCCCCTGGTGAGAGCTTCAGAAATATCGCGATTGAGAAGCCGCCATCCAAGATGTCGTCTGCACCCAAAAGCCGCTGAAAATGCTCTTGATATTTTGAATGCCTTAAGTGAGGGAGAAGCTTACTTGGAAAATGTTGCTTCCCCTACAGGAAGGTTTGTTAACCTGCCTTCATCTGTAGATGATTTCATTGATGCACAGGTCAACACATAAACAAAGAAACAGACCGACCATGATGTGAGTCTCTTTCGCTCATTCCTGCATGAACGGTATGGAGAAGAGAGGTCCCCAGAACTAATTCCCACGGAGGTACTGAATAATTATTTGTCAGATTTTTTGGTGACTGTGCGCACAAAAGAAGGCAGAGAATATGAACCAGGTTCTCTGCGATCTATTTTTACCAGTATAGAACGTTTTCTGCGTGAAAGAAACTACGGCACGAGCATCGTGGATGGTGTTGAATTTTCTAAAACACAGTGAGCACTGAAATGTGAACAAAAATAACAAAAAGCCCAAGGGAGAGGAAACCAGCCAAACAAACCGTGATCTGTCTCTGATACATTTGTTGATATCATGTATGAGCAAGGTGTACTGGGTATGGACAATCCTGTAAGTTTACAACGTACAGTCTGGTGGAATATTTCTCGCCATTTTGGTATGAGAGGGTGTACAGAACACCGGGCTCTGAAGTGGGGTGATTTAACGCAGTGTTCATCAGACGACGGCAAATTGTATATAGAGTACAATGAGCGACAGACAAAAACCCGTACAGGTGTTGATACACGTGATGTCCGAAGTATTAAGCCTAAAACGTGGAGTACATCAGGTGACCCCCAATGATCCTAGAGATCCTGTGTCGGTATTCAAACGTTTATCTTACCGTCAATAGGAGTACCAAGGGCTCTACCAAGTATGTGTAGTACAAGACATTACCTCTGGGTGTTAATACACTCAATAACATGATGAAAGACATGATGAGGAAGGCTGGTATTAAAGTGGAAGGAAAATGCAAGGTCACAAATCATAGTGCTCGAAAAAATATGATTCAAAAATTGAAAAATGAACATGTACCAGACACAGACATTACTCAGTTGACCGGCCACAAAAACATTCAGTCGCTGAATGCTTATTCACCTTTGAAAATGGAGAGGCAGAAAGAGATTTCGAACATTCTTTCAGACCAGACTGACAAAACTTTATTCCCTACAACTAGCAGCAGGCCTAGGCCTAGTAGTAGTACAAACAGTAAGCCTACTTTTGATGGTGACACCAGTGTCAATGAGAAGCCTGAAATTGAGGCTTTTAATTGGCCTGAGCCTACTGTAGAAGAATCAGAGTGCACTGGTAGATATGCTTCTATTCTCATGCCTCTTGACACAAAAATGCCTATGCAACCTAGCTCTTCACAGCAAAATTTGACTGTTTCATCAAATGCCTTCACTGCTATGTGGTTCTCTAATGTGATGGAATCGAATTCTGGGAAAATACATCCCGGAATACTTAGGCCTAAACAAGGAAGTAGCAATGAGGTTAAGAATTTGTCCTTGTTTCAAAATGCATTCATCACTGGTGGACATATTAATGTGTACAACTACACCATTGGTTTGCCAGCTTTGCCACTCAGAAAGAGAATTCGACGACCTATAATCTAGTCTGATTCAGATTCCCAGTCTCAATAATGATTAAATGCTCTAAAATAGGCCTAAAATGCATCATCAAAGGCCTGTCTAGTTTGACTGTTTTGCAGTTTCAAAATGAGCGCAGTTAGTTTAATGCAGTTGAGTTTCGAAGTTACTGGTAAGGCCTATAACAAGCTAGGCCTTTTTTAAATTGTGGTTGACATATTTACAAGCAAGATAAATTTTACATTTTGTTATGTTGGATGAAATACCGTTACGGGCCTACGTGTATTATCGGAGACTTATCTTGTATCAAGATGTTTGGAGCTTCCTTGTAAACCTAGATGAGTCTGTAGACTCTTCAGCCTATATTGATGCAGCATGAAAATAAAATACTAATACATTTCATGTATGTGAAAATGTGTTGGACCGCTTCCTTTCAATACATGTATATGAATTATGCACAAGTATAAGATAAATATATTATAAAATGTTTGTGGTCTATATAGGTTTAATGAATTCGTGCTGGTACCATATCATTCATAAAACCCATATAGAACCACAACCATTATATAACCTATACATGTGTGTGTGTGTGTGTGTGTGTGTGTGTGTGTGTGTGTGTGTTTGGTTTCTGTTGCTTTATAGTGGATGTTATGTATCACGCAATATAGGATTGCGTGTTGATATTTCCCTGAATTTTTTGCCAATGTGTAAAACTGCTTGCAATTCAAACCTCACATAGCTCAATCACGATGTAGGTTTTGCGAGTTAACTGAGATCAGTTTAGCAAGGGCTGTTCACACAGCCCCATTTTCACGAGCATGTATATTATTATGCCAAATCTGCATATTCTTGCTTCCTTGTTTTTTCAGGCTGCCCAGATATTGAGATCTTCTCTTCGTATTCATGTTTACTAGACTTGGAAATACGCCATAAATTCCCATGTTGTTTTGCTGCCCTGGTAGGTACTATGGGATATCATTCTAATGAGCTATGTATATATATATATATATATATATATATATATATATATATATATATATATATATATAAGCAGTTGAATAAAACTAACAAGTCAAGGTAATTAAGTTCGTACTGTTGTTAAAGTACAGCCATCTGTAAAAAATTCAAATATGTCAAGTTCCTTTGCAGACACATGTTATAGAATATCAGGTGTTTAGTGGATAGATACACAGTAGAGTCCCCATGAAAAGGGCACCTATTAGCACCATATGTCAAGTAAACGCCAGTCAGAACGCAATGGTCGTTTTAAAAGGATTTCCTGGACAAGTAGGTCCACCTTATGCTCGATTTCGTAAATGAACTATGCAAAAAAAAAAAAACCGAATAAATGCAATTGTAAAACCACAACACTTTTCCCAAAGAGGTAGATAGTTTCATCCAAAGCTTCAAGGAGAGTCTGGTAATGAAATGCATAAATGTGAAAAAAATAACCTCAAAAATAAAATAAAATAAAACAAGACACAAATATACATAAATAAATATAAGGAATAAAACAAAAAAATAAAAATTGAAAAAAAAAAATGAAAAAAAAAAAAAAAAAAAAAAAAATTCATCCAGAATGCAATGCATTAGTTGAACACAGGATGAATTCTTGATGAGACTCTTTTTTTAGCTAAATGTGTATGGACAGCTGGAAGTTTGTGACATTTTGGGGTGTCTCTATAGTATATCAGGAGCCTTTGACATCTCAAAAAGTATGGCAGGCAGTCCCGGGCCTTGAAAGGTCGAAGGGTACATGGCAGTGCATCCAGCCATTTACCATATGACGAGAAAAGTGATAGAAGGATTCTCTGACGTCGACCGCTGGTATGGTGTGACAGAGCGTCTAACCTTTTGCCATCTGACAGGATATGTGACAGCAGGAGATGATAGAAGGTCTGGAGTTTTACGGTCTGTCATGTTGCAATGGTCGTGCATTTTAAGGATAACATGTACATATCTGTGTACGCTAAGGATTATTTAATGTATAAATTTACCAAAATTAGGAACCATAATGCCGTGATTGATTATTCCACAGCTTGCTGCAATCTGAAATGATAATTACATGGTTGTGTAAAATGATACCACATTGTCATTGTACATATGTATGTACGTAAATAATGCTTGAGGGCTATGTATTGGTTCTATGGTGCTACAGGTCTTGGTTGGATTATATGTCATAAATATATATATATATATATGGGTCGATTTCAGTACCATAACAGACTTTGATATATGCCATATCCGCTAGGCGTTGGCAAAACACAGGAATGGTGCTATATGCACAATGTTATAGAACTCTTCCAAGAGTACCTATAACCGGAAGAGTTCTATAACTAGACCGGAAATGATGTAGGCCTAGTTCAAAACGCAGCGTCTGCTCGGCCTACGTTGTCTTCAAGTCGCCAGATGAGGCTTAATCGACACAAACATGAAACACATAAATTATAGTATACTTTGTTGGCTATATGAGGTATATGGTATCCTGTGCGAGTATACTATAATCTCTATATATATATATATATATATATATATATATATATATATATGGCCTCAAGCTGTTGATAGGCATTGGCAATATAGAACTTTCATGTTCATGTTTCATGTATGAAGGTGGTGAACAATGCTTTAGCTATGCATAGCTGCAGGAGGACGGTTTTTGCTTAAATAAGAGGACCAGCTTGTCCAGCAAGGATTGAAATGTGACATGTTGATAAGTAACATTAGCTGTATTATATGTCATATTTGTTATCCTATTTGCTGGGTATTTTAAAAGCTATGGTAGAGTATTCTGTGTGCCAAGTATGGAAAATACTAGTGTAATTTCCACAGTTTAGTTTCCTTTGGACTCATGTATCGTATGTTCAGGAAATGCTATCTAATTAATGTATATTTGTCATAGGTAGCTTGTGCAAATGTGTGATATCCATTCCATAATGAGCTCGAGGCCGTATCTCCTGCGTGAACCTTTTTGATAGTCTGATAGATAATTCATTCCATAATCAGCCCTTAAATTTATAAGGTATAAACATCAGACAACTTGCAATTATAGTAATTTGCATTTCCTTTTAAAATGGAAATTACAACTCCAAAGATGCTATGTGTCGATTGAAGCCATGCAACTGTTGCACTTGAAATGTTTTTATTTTTCTTTTTTCATGATGTCTTAATAAAAGGAAACAAATAGCAATTATTTTACTTTTTATTTTTATTTATTGTAAAACGAAAAGTTCTGATTGCATCCATTAATTAAATTCTATTTAACTGTGTCAGTAATACGTAACGCCAGATCTTGGTGTAAAATTAAGGCTCACTTAAACAAACAGAAGCCAGAGCACCATATCTTCCATGTATAATAATAATAATAATAATAATGATGATGATGATGATGATGATGATGATGATAATAATAATAGTAACAACAATAATAATTTAGTTAAACTCCTGAGAGCTACAAAATAATCACAATATTTATGAGTAGAATACAATGCAGGCAGATATGTTCAAACCAACTTAAGAATTAAAACCAGAAGCAATACGGAAGTTAGAAAGCTCTTAAAAGTAGACTAAATGTGACAAGCACCTGCTCTGCCGAGGGGAGACTTAATGAAATTTTCCTGAATGAGCAGGTAAGCAATAATGCCAACTACCACATCCTGTGGGTGCCTCAATTTACTCTTGCGAGGTTTATTAAAAAAGGGGTCAATAGGTGAGAAACCTGCCTTTACTATACTGTCCAGGAGCAACCCTAATCTCCTATTCTGTCAACAATGTGTGGTGTAAGCAAGCTAGTGCTAGGTGTCCTTAAGGGGTTTGCGGCCTGCAATGCACGCTCAACAAAGACTGTGCATTGCCATATACCATCTTTCGCACTACCAAATTGAACAGCCTGCAGCACTATGAATTAGCAGTCCTAACAGTCTCTTAACTGTGGTAGCCTGCACTGCCTGCAGCTTATCCAATTGAGTCTCCTGATGTGAAAAGCATCACAGCCAAAAAAGAGAGTAGGCAGACCAAGTGACTGCCAGAGATGGCATCTGAATTACGTACACATTTAGGGGCACCCGACATCAGACAAACTGAACATTGCCCTGTTACACGCCTGGACCTGTGTGTCTACATGATACGCCTTGGCCATAGGCGAATAGAATAGTCTCATACATCTAAATTTTGTTAGTCCAAATGGGGATCCCCATCTCTGAGAATAATGCCGACATCTCTCCTTTAAACACTGAGCACCAGGAGCTGTAAGGCTAAAAGGAAATAATGTTGTCCTCATAAGCAAAACAGTTAGAATCTTCATTATTAAGTATAAAAATTGCCTTCACATCATGCAAGTCCAATGAGCAAATCATTGATAAATAAAGTGTCTGGGACCTGGTACTACCCTGCTTGGTTCCACGCTTTACTTGCAATGCAGAGCTGAGTTCAACATTCCACTTTACTGGCGATTCAGAACACCACTGTTGAGCCGCAACATTGCGATCACAGTCAACATGATAGTCTACCAACGAGCCTGGGTGGCTTAGGGCGGTCTCTGGTTGGGCTCGCTGTGATGAAAGTTGGAGGAACATTGGTTGGTAGAGTTAGAACCATGGTGACCCCAGGTCAGAGAGGCAATCTGCCGGGTCAGTTTGGAGCTTCTTGGGCAAAAAGGGGTAGGAGTGCAAGGGATATGCACATTCTTGTCTCCATATGCTGAACATCCAGACCATTAGCAAAATGGCAAACTGCCAGTTTTGGCGTGTGAGATATCCTGGGTTTGATATTCAGCTGAACCACAGCGTGGTATGTTGAAAGGATCGTTCCTTATATTCAACGATGGGCAGCCATCAAAAGCATGCAACCTTTATTCAGGATATGTATGTTGAAATCCATTACCCAGTTTTAATATCTGGACCATCTGAACTGCTCCCGACCAAGTTTGTTTGTATCTCAAGTGATTTGTTCAGCCATTTCATTTTTCGCGACGTATGTTTTTCATGGAATTTCACAATTTTGATACTACTCTCTTCGCAAACCGCAAGCTGTAGTCTCTTGAAACTGTGAAGGATTAAACCCAACGCTATTTCCTACAAACTAAATGACACGTAAAATAGCTGGCTTTAACAACTTTTCTAAATTATTTAATAATTGATAAAAAAGCATGTTTGCATGATTAATCATTTGATACACTGTGAACGTATGTTTATATGCTCTTTGCCAAATCCACATATAACCTTCACCCAAAACTTGCTCTTGATAAAACTACATAATAATAAATAAAGACTGATTCACTCATGTCCACATGCCATCAGAGTTAAGCTAACGTAAGGTGTTCCAATGAATATGAGCTCATTTCAAGCTGCATCAGAAACTTAATTCAGCTCAGCTGATGTTGAAGTTATTCTGCATTTAGTGAATCAAGGTCTAGTGTTGGTGGGCTGTGCCCCTAGTTGCATCAGTACTGTATATGACAAATTACCAATCTACCACAGAATTGTGCCTTCAGCTCCCAGCATATTTCCAAGTACAATAACGGCAAGTTGAAGTTGTTCATGTGAACGCTGCCGGCCAGTTGCCGGATGACAAAAAACAGATTGATTTTCCTGCCATGCCACTTGGGCGAGATACCCTGTACATCAGTGGTTCCCAATTCAGAGCGCACCCCGTTACGCCTCACCGGAAAGGGATAACCATTATAAATTATGCTCTGTTTATAAATTCAATAGGCTTAAAGCAACCGATATACATCCACAAAATATAAATATATATTTACTCAGGAAAACTTAGATTTATATTACTGTAGTTCACTTTGCGGAATATACATTGCAATGGCTGGTCATAAAATACTTATATCCGATTACTTACTGAAAACACTCGGGCCACAATCATTAGACCCCGGACAACAGGCAGTCCACAAAGATAACCAGCGTTAGGCCTAAACCATATTAGAGTGCATATTCTGCAAGCAGTTACGCAGTTCATAAGTTTACGCAAACGGGACTTGTAATCCGCAACAAATACCAAAAGCGACCAATAGATTGGATATAAAAAATGGCAATACGGCAACTATGTATACTCACTACATGTGCAATCCCGAAGGAAAAACCTTACAACTTTACATGACACACAAGACCCATGTGGCGGGTCCGAAACCACGGAACCCCAGGTAGAAATCGATCAGTCGCACCAGTCAAGATGTAAATGGCAGCAATGCGAAATATGTAAGACTCGCGCTCTTTTTAAATGTTAACACACAAAGAATGCAGAGGAAGGTGAAACAGGTACAGAACACGTGACTCAGAGACTTGTGTAACATAGTCTGGAACCCAATCCAAAACCCGAAAGGCTGTCAATCGCTTAATGATAATTTACCAATACACTGCATGTATACGTAATGCCGTTTGAATAAATCAAACAAACAAACAAACAAAACTGCCGATCGCAAAGAACTCATGATTCACCAGGATAGCCTTATATTCAAATGCTACATACTCTCACTACCAGAGGAAATGACAGGGATTACAAACAAAAAACACCGACTTAAACATTTATTACCTGCATAAATTAATCAATTTCAAATGCAGGGACTCTAAATTTGACACTCCCCAATTTCAACAAAAAAAAAAAAAAAAAAAAAATAGTATTCATATTTCAAAGATTCAAAGATAGTATGCTTTGAATTATTCATCAATTAATCAATATGGAATATTATCAATTACAAACAACTTCACAAGTTCACTAATTTATCAATATCATCAATCATGATAGCTTCATATATTCATCAATATGAAAAAAACCCCAAAAACATCCATCATAATAACTTGATATATTATTACAACAACAACAACAACAATCTTCATATGACTTCAACAAGAAATCTTCATATATCACCTTATCAATAATTACCATTTCATTAGCTTCAATAACTATTTGTAAATACAAATTTTAATTTTCATTCATAACCATTACTTGTCATCTTCGTGTACCGCCTGAGTACAAATTATTCAACCAAGAACCCAATCGGCTTACATCTCTATGCCGTCCTCATGTTGGACAAAAATAATTTTGAAAAAAAAATGTAATAATTATATACAACATGTGTGCCATTGTATCCCCTGGGTATAAATTCATCAACTAGTCACCAATTATCAGAATGCGTATCAAAATGTTTGTACCACAGTTTGTTCACAAATTATCACACCAGTAGTACACCATACGTGAGAAATATAACTTGCTTCATAAATTTACAAAGAGATACCAATATACCATGTGTGAGAAAACAATTAGTATCACAGTACCCAAAATGTAGACCAGCTTGGCTTGCCATATCTACACAAAACAATCACTACAGAAACCTACAGTATAGTAACCATACCTCAAAACTCTTGTGCTTTAAAAATATCAACTCTCATGTGTGTCACAAAAATTACACATCTGCCTCAAGTCCGACAATGTCGTTAAAGGAACGATGAAGTTCATTTACGGGAGTTTTTAGCAAAATTGAACGAAATTTTCCGTCACGGCCAGGAAAAAAAATTGTTTTACACGGGCTAGCGGCCAAAGCTTGCGAGGCATGCCTTTTTCAGACAGCAAAACCAACTCCCCTACCCTTACATTATCCACAGGCTGACGCCACTTGGACCTGAGTGAAATTGAAGGTAAGTAAAGCTTTATCCACTTTGACCAAAGCATATTGGCAAGATGTTGTGAATACTTAAATCTGCTACGATAAGTTTCCGCTTCCGAAGCTCCATCTGGTGGAATATCAGAGTACTTTTTCACAGTGAGCAAGCTATTTGGACTGAGTGCTGCAAAATCGTCACTAACTTTTGTAATAGGATGACTATTCACAATAGCTTCTACCTCACAAAATGTAGTTTGCAGTGCCTCATCAGTGAGGCATGAGGAAGAACTGCTCTAAAAACTCTTTTGATCACTCCAATTAATCTTTCCCAATTACCACCCAAATGAGGCGCCCTGGGAACAGTAAACACAAAATTGATTGACTTGGATACAGCAAAATACTTGAGAGTACTTTTGGAATGCAGCTTTAACGCTTTGCGGAACTCATGCTCGCCCTTTACAAAATTACCACCATGGTCATAATATATTGTGTTGATACTATCTCTGCGTGCGATAAATCTACGCAATGCATTAAGAAACGAGTCAACATCCAGTGAGTGCAGCATTTCTATATTAATCGCTCTGGAGCTCATGCAAGTAAAAATACAGCCGTATCTTTTCTTCTGCCCCCTATAAAAAGTTGTAAAATAAGGGCCAAAACAATCCAAACCAACATGTGCAAATGGCGGCATGTTACGGTTTACAGGGACAGGATGTAAATCGGCCATGATTTGTGAAGTAGGCTTAGCTTATAGCCTTTTGCATGTAACGCATTTTTTGAGCACGCGTTTCACACAGCGACGTGCTTTTGTTATCCAGTATGCTGTGCGAACAAGACTCAGCGACCATTCTAATCCTAAATGCGCTTCCTTGTGAAAATGATGGACATTACGCTCAGCTATTGAACTAGTATGAGGAACAAGAATAGGATGTTCACCTGTCCTGCCCCTTACACGCAAGATACCATTTGTATCTAGAAATGGGTTGAGTGGTGCGACACTACTTGATTTATCCACTGTTTGACCAGATGATAAACGGTTAAGTTCTTTCTCATAGAATTTTCTGTGAAAAGCTTGATAACTATGTCGCGAGCAGTCTCGATCTCACAGGGAGCAATCAGACCAGTTTGGACGCAACGTTTAGCTTTACAAAAAGCAAACTTGCGTAACCAAGCTATGGATTTAAGAATTTTATCCCACGAGCTATGATAGCTACAAACTCTGTCAATCCAGGACTCTGTGTCATCTACTTGACATAAATAAAATATGGACTGTTTATCAAATAAACTATCCTCGCATGGATTTATTTGAGATTTCAATACCTTGACTTATGAATCAGTTTGAGATACTGAATATATTTCATAATCTTTATTCCAAAACTATGCAAAGACTGGAGACATTTGGGGCCATGACGCCAAAAATCAATAGCCAGTTGACGGTCAATGGCTCCTGGACGGGTGAGAAGGTCAGACGTGTTAGAACCCGAATCAACATGATGCCATGCCGAAGGACTAGTATGAGTCCTGATGTAGCTAACTCGATTGTCCACAAAAGTGTGAAAACGCTTAGTCTTATTCTGAATGTATCCTAACACTATTTGAGAGTCGGTCCAGAAAAATGTAGGCACATGATCCATAGCTAGTTCACGTTTAATCACCAAATACAAATTGACTACGCACTTGGCAACTGCAGGGGTGGAATAGGCAAACTATTCTTGATAGGCGCAATGTGAGATTTGGTAATCACCAGTTGAGACGATATCTGACCCTTGCGGTTAATACACGTGATATAGGCTGCTGATCAAAATGCGGCTTCACTAGCATCACAATATATATGAAACTCATGGTAGCCTGCGTCAAAATTCATCGGTTTGACACGCCTGCTGAAATGTACATTTTGTAGGCCTAAAGTAAATGAAGCATACCACGAGTACCATTTACGCCGAATGACATTAGAAACGGGAGTATCCCAATCTAATTGTTCACATGTAGTTTGCTGCAGAGTAAGTTTACAACCAATTACCCATGGTGACACAAGTCCAAGCGGATCATAAATCGATGCCAAGAAACTTAGCATGATACGGCGAGTAAGTGTCACAAACTCTTGCCTTTTGGCATTGAAGCAAAATGTGTCATCTTTTAACATCCACTTTATACCCAAAGCTGTACATTGAGAACCATCTGAAAATTCATGTACCTCTTTAGTACGATCAGCCAAAGGAATTTGCTCCATAGTTTGCTAGATTCTGAACAAGCAGATCTTTAGAATAATTCTTGAGCGATCGGATCTTGATAGTGTTGTGTGAATTGAAGTTACCTTTCTGTGCTTTTCTGGAACAAAAAGTCAGAAAATGGTCCCTAATCCCAGTTGGGATGACTCCTGATTGAGTGACTTTTTGAACGTCAGCCACTAATATGAGGTCTATAGCAGATTTAGATGAAGGTGTGACCCTAGTAGCGTCCACAATCAATTGGTGGAGGTCAAACATATTACAAAAGTTTTTAAAAGCATTGAGTAAACCATGTGATGAAGTAGCTTGGTTTAGAACATTGACATTAAAATCTCCAAGTAAAAAGCATTCTGAATCGACGATACAGACACAATTCATAAGAGTGAGCGCAAGTAATTAAAAAAAGTTGCTTTGATTGGGCGGTCGATAACACACAGCAACAATGAAAGGTTTGGCCTTGGGTAATAAGAATTCAATACCAAGAATTTCAAGGTCGTCATGTGAAAAGTCTTCTCGCTTTTTGTACGCTAAGTCATTTCGTACATATATGGCGACCCCTCCACCGTAATGATTCCTGTCCTTACGGTTTACAATATAGCCTGGAATCGAAACTTCATTGTCACTGACAGAATTATCCAACCAAGTCTCAGGAATCGAAACTTCATTGTCACTGACAGAATTATCCAACCAAGTCTCAGATATACATATAACTGCTGCTTGGGAGATCTGTGAAAGTCTGACAATTTCTGGTAATTTGTGTTGTAAACTCCTCGCATTTAAATGAATGAAGTGCAGGCCTTTTTGTTTGAAACAATCAGTATCGTCCAGGTCAATATGACCTGACCCCCTGTCACTGTCTTTAAAATCAGATTGCTCAGGCAGTTCGCGGAAGGAAAATGAATCAAAATCATTGATCTCCTTATCATAAGTTTGGGTGAGATTGTCACAGGCAGGAAAAGGCAAAGTATTCCACAAGCAAGTGTCACAAGTAAAGTTGGTTGAAACGCCTTTTTCATGCAATTGATCTGATAACGAGCATGACAAACCAGCACACCAAATGTGCGTGCAACCATCACATATATCACAGTTAATAGTCAAACTGTTTTTTCGTATTTCTTTTATACATGAGGTACATGGATTTTTTTACAGACCTGGGTTTTCTGTATGGTCCAGGGCAAGGATATACATCACCTGATATTAAGAGACACATCATAAGTAGTGCTCCAGTCCACTTAGGTGACTTTCCATGCACGTACGGCGACCTGCATGCATGCGTGCAACCTGTCACGGTATTGAACATGTTGAATGACTGCCACAAAGTGTTGTGCCCATAACTGAAGGTCTTAGCTGTATTGCTAAAATCATCATTGATTAGTCATTAGACTTGCTGAAAGTTCATCAATATGAACTTTCATAATTTTTCTGAGGGGAGGTATGTTATGTGGTGATAAGTTTAAAAACATAAGGGTTAATTTGTTGTATAAAATGTACATTGTGGCTTCGGAATTAAGCTACGGTGTAAGCACATTTTGAACTTGAAACAGTTAAAATGCCAAGTGTCAGCATGCAGGAAGTGTTGAGTGATCGCCAATCTTGCTTGGTTTTGATTGGTTGAGAAAGATCTACCGATGGGTTCAGTGAGTGAAAGGCGATCACAGTGGGGACAGGATTAGGCTTTCTCTCCCAAATAAAAAGGGCTGTGTACTGCTGTTTGCCGTCAGACATCCGAAATGTCTGACCCGTGCATATAGCGAACGGGGTACACGTTAAAATATTGGTAGTATTCCTGCTGCAGCCAGGTGTTCAACGTGAGTATTAGTTAGTTGAGAGCTTGTGTATGCTCAAATGTAAGCTGTATTTTTTGTGGATCTTGTGTAATCCACCATTTTGAAATAATATAGGCTTGTGATTAATCCATTTTGGAGCACTTGTGTGCTCTAATTTATTTTGTTCTGGGAATCTTGTGTGTTTCCCCAATTTAGTAATGTAGGCTTCAGAATAAGCCATTTTGAGCACTTGTATGCTCCAATATTGTATTTGTGAACCTTGTGTGGTTCACTAATTAAATGATGTAGGCTATGAAATAGCCAGTTTTGACGAGGAAACCAGTATAAATATATTTTTCAGAGCTTTGTTAGCTCTCCAATGTGGCGTTTCGTGTGATATTTGTCAAGTGTTTGTCTTGAAATTGCACAGCAAATCCTGTAAATTAATACCATTTATTTTTGGTGATTGATAAGACCAGAAAATTGGAAAAAACTAAACCACAGTTTGGGTCTGACAATTTTAAACAGGTTTTTACAAAATTACAAGATAATGTTCTAGGTTTTATTTTATTTTTTCAGATACTGCCCTTTGATTCTGAGTTGCAGCCCAGAGGTCGATTAGACAAGCCAGGACACCGGACCTGGCAAACCACTTTGTGTAAAGCCTATCAAACAAGTGTACGGACATTATAGACGAACTGCCAGTTTCTGCCGTGCTGTGCTTTTTGTGTAAAATGTGAGTCAATATATTTGAACAAAAAGCTTTGTCTTTGTGTTCTGTTCACGGCAGTAAAAGCGTATAATTTCTATTTTCTTTCTGCTTTTGAGGGCCAGGTTGGCACAAGACGTGCTAGGCAAAGCCACCTCATAACACCAGCATCCTAAGAATGCCCCAACTAGCTCCAATTTGTTTAGTAAAACCAAACTTTCCAAGGTAAGCTATGCTGACTAAAATGTCATTGTTAGTTTGACTTTCCATTGCAACATACCAAAGGGGAGAAGAGTTTTGTACATGTATCGATTATATATAAGTGCACTTAAATACAATCATACTCCTCAATGTATCTCAAGATTAAGAGATATATATCATTTATTTCTATTTTCTTTGTGCACTAAACCCTATGCATATAGAGTGATTATAAATCATTATAGTTGTTATTTTCCTGAATATATATCCTAAAATACCAATTGATATTTTTCAAATAATGATGGACATCTTAGATTACAGTTATTATGTCTCCCAGTACAATGAAATAGCAATAACAAGCAATCACTGTATGCAATCACTGAACTGCATGTACAGAGATATGTTTACATGCATGTATGGACGCATGCATCAGAAAGAACTTTATATACAAGTAGATTAAATGCGGCAAATTGAGTCATGTAAATTTATGCAGTGCTCAGTTACATGTATTAAATAGAGAATCTTACATGGCTGAGAGTGAGTTACTATTTCTGTCTGACAAGGTGTTCCTGTTGGTGCAAGGGCGAGAGTGAGTTACTATTTCTGTCTGACAAGGTGTTCCTGTTGGTGCATGGGCGAGAGTGAGTTACTATTTCTGTCTGACAAGGTGTTCCTGTTGGTGCATGGGCAAAATCATGCACTCGTTACTGCAGGTCACAGTCACAAGTGATTTTCCAATCAATTATGATCCTGAGTGCGAGAAAATAGTAAGTCACTCTCCAGCCATGCAACATTTTGTTTATTCTATGTTTAATTGGGTATTCATTGCACAAAAAAAATTACCCAAGGACTCCTTTTCACTGACGTGGTGTGTTGCGTTTGGTTACATTATTCACGTCCCGTGTGACATATTATCAAAATCATCCCTTGCAGACATTCGATGTTGGTAACATGTCATTGCACTTCATGTATGTCACCTATGCAGGTGCATCACAATTTATTTGTAACAACGTTGAGGTCTACAGTGAGTTACTGTTTTTGAATTTCACTCCAGAAGATGAAAAGTCACCCTCAACCATAGAATAATTAAATGTTTCTTATGTTATCAGCAATAAAGGAAACTGCAGGCAGCTGCACAACTATGAATGGCTTCTTAAGGATTTTCTAAAACTTTCCAATCTTGTTCAGTTTTGTCACTCGCCTTTGATGGGTCATCTTTTCAACTTCAAACCGCTTTATATCAGGGACAACACCAATCATAAATCGTTAGACACTGAGGCTTAGCCCAAACTTGAATATTATTTCAGTCCGGGCTAAGCCTCAGTGTCTGACGATTTATGATAATGTTTGTGAAAATTTTGAACCACAGACAAATTTTCAAAAGAGTGAAGAAAGATGAAGCAATATGAAGAAAATTCTGACCAAACTATCTGAAACATTTTGGCCAAGTAGTTTCCTTACACTGCACATGGTTGGGACACCTTTCACCGTGAGCAAAGCTGTTGACCAACGACCTACAGTAAACCTGTCCATGTCAACAACTCTATAATGTGGACACCTGCATAATGTGGACAGGTATCTCCAGGACCGAAAGCTCAATTTTTGTGTTGAAAACACCTGTCTATTGTGGGCACTTTTGCTTTAACTAAACTTCCAACCAAGAGGGCTCATGTTCTGCAATGGGAATACAGCTAATGTAATGTAATAAGGTTCTTGTCTGATTCGATTTAGATTCCACATTTTAAATTTTACAATTCTTGTTCAGTTACCTTTATATTATGCCACTAAGTGTATCTATAGCTAGTATTCTACCCAAGATTGAAGAATGATTATTTGTTGCCAGCATGGACCTGTGGGAAAAGGTCCAAGTACAATTCAAAGCTGCTTCCAGGGTCGTTGATGAGGTAGTCATCGCTCTAATTAACCTTGTTGATATCCACAATTCAAATAAATTAGGCTGCTAACATTCTGTCACAATTATGAATACATCATTGCTTAAATTTTATTCACACATGTATTCACTTATTGAAACTGATATGCAAAACATAAAGTGCACGTACACCACTTAAAAATATACTACAGGTATATGCATCTCCTTTTATTGATACATATAGTAAACCAATCCCTGGTCTCACTTGTGAACCCTTGTTTGTCATAAATAAAGCTTCTAGTGTGTACCTATTGGTGGGGTGAGGGTGTAAAATGAAGCCAATGGAGGTTTATGGTGATAAATGTGTATTTTCAGGATTCAAAACTCTGCATTCATGGGACAAGGGAGTATTTGTAATTGGTGCAACAAACTGTCCCTGGAATATTAAGTATACAATGAGGTGTCGCCTGGACAAAAGAGTGTTTGTGGGTATACCTGCTAGTAAGTCTCAGCAAATCTCCCACCTTGTTTAGTGGTGAGGAATAAAGATCAATGGTAGATTTATGTTTACCAAAATGAAAGCAACCATAATATCACGGCGAAGTCTGACCAAAATTTATATCGCATACTTTTGGCAGCATGGGGAGGGAATAAAAAATTCTATCCATTGAGTCTACTATTGCCCACTTCACAATTTCCCGAATTCTCCAGGTACTGCTAGCTTTACGCCAGTGTGTCAACATCCGATACTGAACAGGCTGTGCACATGCATGCCACAACTCTGTGATCTATTCAAATTTCGCAGTGTTCTGTTCCTTGTATCAGCAGAACTCTTGTTGGTGCACATAGATGATTCAGGTCCACTCATGAAATAACACTGGGCTGGGCTTTTGCCAGCAATTTCAAAATTTTAGCCAGTTAGGCTAAACCACAGTTAAAATTATGAGCCCAATGGCGCCCTCCAAAGCCAGATTCTGTTGCTATTATTTTTCTTTTATCTTCCATAACATGTGAAGAGATTGCTTCAACATTATCAAAACTTTTTCCAGAACTTGAATTGATTATTATGCTTAACTAGTATGTTAGTCAGTTTGGCTAATGTTTATATGCTTGTGTTGACCAAACCATTTTAAGCCGATATCTACATGTATTTGGCCCATAGCCAGCACTGGCTCTGAAATTAGAGCGAACAAAATCCATCCACTGGAACACATACATGAACATGTTCGTGAGTGTTAAACAGTGCCTTAGATACACATACATGGCAGGAGGATTTGATGTAGCAATTCATTTAATGACTGTGTCAGATTATCAATCTAGAAACAGTTTATTTAACTTGCTGATGAGGCCATGGTCATCTCATAGTGCATTCATAGACGTAGGAGTATATGCGTTTACACATTCGATATATATATATATGAGGCTGAACGTATGACCGATATTATACATAAAATATGTGATTGCTTGGGTTATCTCAACCTTTATCTTACAACATACATAATAGTATGTGATAGATGGGACTGCCAGTGGGAGTCAAATAAATCCTCATAATTGTAATAGAAGTTGTGGCACATGGATATACATAAATATAATTTTCATCTAATCTGAGATTTATATTCTTAAATCGGTATAATCTATTTGTAAAACTGACCTTATACGAAGTATTTAGAGTCCAAAGTCGAACCATTTCCCCTATGTTTGAATATATGTGGTAGGCATGTATTACAGTCTTAGTGGCAAAATTGCAGGTATGTCAAATGTATGGGAGATAAGCTGGAACTATCATTTGATAGCCATCGGGTTAAGTGACTTGAAGTGTGACAGACAGTTTCAGTTTGCATAAGATGGTACATGTTGTTCTTAGTTAAAAACAAAAACAAAAACAAAAACAAATGAACAACCCCCCCTCCCCCCCCCCCAAAAAAAAACAAAAGAAAAAAATCACACATCTTTTGCCCCGGTAAAAAGATTTATACCGTTGTAGAAACAAAGATTGCTGAGTATAAGTTATAAAATGATATGAGTATGCTCATCAAAACACAGTTCCCCTGCTCTGATTGCACTGTGGTGACACTTAACGATTTAAAGATTTAATTATATAAAAATAAAAAACAAAAATAGTGCTTAAAATGCGCGTAGAGTTACAGTGTCCTCTCACATGCCCCAGACACATTAGAACTATTTTATCTTGTATCGCTAATGTATCCTAAAGTTTTACAACAAGTTCAGTCTTCAGTTGAAATAGATGTTAGGAAATGAGCTTAAATTATCTATACCTTTGTTACCGAGGTTACCAAAACATTCGTAAAGATATTTTTAGCTATTGATCACTGCGTTTGCCGGTGACTGCAGTGTCGGCTAATAGTTAATAAACCAATTGCTCATCCTGCCAATGCACATGGCTTTTCGTTTTCTAAGACTACAGCAACCATGTTAACTTGCTTGATTTTATTTCATTGTTTGACGGCTCTTTCTCACAAATTGAGATTTAACAGGTTCTTGACTCCCAGTTTTTGCAAAACCTGATTGCACATAGAAAATTGTTAAGAAAGTACAACCTTGCACAGTTAAGAAAACTAATTCTATCATACATTTTTGTGTTAACGCAATCACAAATACCTTAGTCATGCACAAAGACAAAGCTTAAAGGCTTGTAGTTTAGCTCAAGGTTAGTTTTGATCTTATACAGTATCCCCAGTGATACATTCTTCCACACAGTTTCCGTAAATATGATTAGATTATAACCGACCATAGGGAACTACAAGGGAATACTCAATAGTAGAGTTTTGATGCTTCATAACCAGTTTCAGACAGTTGCTAGTACTTTATAGTATATTCAAAACTGTATTATGTAGTTAAAAATGCAAAAGGAATGTGACAGGCCTATGCTCAGCTAACCTTGCATGCACCAAATTAGCAGTTTAATGACGCTTCGATTCACGCTATTGTTTACTGCTTGAAAATGGTCATGCACATATATTACAATACTGTCTTAATAGTCAGAGTACTTGCTGAAATGAAGAGAATGAAATCAGTGTCACTCATGTACTGGTAGTTGCACACAGGCTACTATGAGAATCTGTAGATCATTAGAATCAAATCCCTAGCTTTATTGGTTTCAGGTGATGAAGTATACAGTGAAAGTAGAGACTTATAGATTTATCTTATGCAAAGGTCCTGTTTAGGAGTACAATGTAAATATGTCAGGAAACTATTTCCTTGTGACTGTGGTCACATTGATCCAATGGTACGCGACAGACCCTGCCTCTCTTCAGCAATATGTTCGGCAGACAAATAAAGCTGTTCAAGTAAGATATTAACTACCCAAAAAGTGTACAAAAACATAGCAACTTGCTACACACATTGAGTACTTGCACTGCACATGGCAACAATCTTAAAATATACAAAATTATACATAGAAGTTTGTGAAAGTGGCACAAGTATAGCAGTGGTCAATAGCCACACGGAAGACAGATATCAAATACAACCTGAATGCATGAATTATGTGGGCTTTCGCATTCACCGTGTCACTGGTCGCCAATGACCTGTGACGCCATGGGAAATGAATACTCAGCCTGTCGTCGCTTGCACAATTTTGGAGCAATGATTGGAGTGATTCTTTCTCACTTGCATATACCATACATATATACAAAAAAATCAGAACTCTCCCATTTTTTAATAAGTGCCAGTTTCTTTTCGAATTTTTCTTGATTGTGGACTGAATCAGCAGCTTTTCCTCGACGCTCTTTGACCTGCTGTGTCCAAAGCGTCTCAAGGAAAGCTGTTGATCGGTACCTTTATATATTCTGGAGCTATAGGGGAATCTCGATATGTTAATTAGAATGAAAGGTCTTTCCACAAAGAATTCGAGTCTAGTAATTGTTTTTATCATTCAGAGTAGTTGGTCTTTAGTATTTCGACTTTGGCTGCTACTCTGTCTGTCTCCAGTTTCAAAGCAACATACTGGTCACAAAAATGAAAAAAACAAAAAATGATAATAATTGGCATGGATCATTGATGTGACAGTGTTTAACTCTGGAATCACAGGGAACACAGCAGCTAGTGATATTTCAAACATCAGGTGGTGAGCACTCTAAGAAGGGTAGATTGCCATCTTTTGCAGCAAATATCAAAGCAGGAGGTGCTTCCCTAGCAACGTCACTTTGGGTGACTTAAGAAAATCCAGGACTTGTCAAGATGTTGCACGTCATTGGTTGTTGATTAAGGAAGGCAATGGCATAGTTGCTTCGCCACACACTTGCAGCCGAGGAAATTTAGCACAATTAAATAGTTCTGGTTCAGAGAATGGTTACAGGTCATTGGCGACCAGTGACACTCTGTCGTAAGATCATGCTCGTGCAAATATGGGATGAAGGTGTGTAGTGTAGGCACATTCAATGAAATAGTTCGTAGCCACACGTTACCCACACTCAAAAATCTCCACCCAACAGGAGTTGTAGAATGTTAGTTCATGTGAATAAAGATAATACACAAAATCTCACCCTTGAATATCTTCAATATGTTACAATTAGAGGTGCTATTATGACTTTAAAGTACAGTATTGTGTCACTGGGGGTCCAAAGGACAGTGAACCGCAGTTGTAGCATTTCAATAATTTATGTTAGGTTAATACATTTATATAGAGGAATGTGCTGTCAGCTGCAAAGACTGAAATGGTCCTGTGACCGTTGGTCGCCTGTGTTTAAGGCTATCGCCAATGTTGCCAATGTCACAGTCTCCAAGGCCACAGTTTAGCACTCATTACTACTTTAAAAGGAAAATTGTCAGGATCCACTGAAAAACGAAAAAAAAAAAAAAAAAAATGCACACCGGGGCGTTTTATATATTAAAGTAGGCACCCCCAAATTTATTGCTGCAACACTGTTAAGGTGAACAAGAATTGCCACAAGTGTGTCAGAATTTGAATTTTGCTGCTTTGGTGAATAATAATTCATAAATGCGATTACTTTACATCACTATCAGCATTAATTTTTGTTATATACTGCTGTTTCACAGTCTAACATTTTTATATTCACATAGGCTACTGTTACCGAACATAAGGTATATATAAGCAGTCAGTATGATGAAAAAGTGTAGCCTAGAAATTGAGGCTGCAAAACTTGCTTGTTGGTTTTTAACTGATGACTGGTCAATAAAACCACAAACCTGTTGATGGTTTGAATTTTCAAATGTGTGGTGTCAAAAACGACAAAAGTGAATTATCAATGACATTTTTTATATTTTTCAATACTCCTATTGTGGAAAACTGCCATCCTGAGTGCTTGCGAGCTTGATTTACACCTATATTGTAACAAGTTAGTTTCCAGAGGGGAGTGGGCAGTGCAGCTTGAGCAAAAGTAATAGCAGTATATACTTGGGGTTTTACCAAAATTAGGCTGGAGCTCCATATATGAGACATAAGTGGAAATTGTGTTGGAAAAATGTTTGATATAGTTGAACATGTGTGTAAGCAAAACTGCAGGAAAAGAATACTTTGCTCAAAGTATGGCATTCTCCTGAATTTCCAAAGGAAACACTAACTTCTGAATTTTGTGAATAGATATTTGTATGTATGTGTACAAAACTGATGAATTATTTATAACGTAATTGAAAAAAAAATCACCTGATGTTTATTGTCAATGTTGTGGGTGTGCATAGTACAAGCACAAGAAGATGGGTTAATGTTCCGAATCTGATATATACCCTGTGAAGTGACAATCATGCTGCCTGAGAGTGTGTGTGCAGGGATCAGCGTTTGGCGTCAAAGAGTTTGGACTTGAGAAGGGAACAGAAAAATTGTGGTAAAAATCTGTTTTCTCCATAGCTCAGGTGTACACATCATGATAAATTACAAAGAGACTTACCGAGGTTATACCTCTCAGAGCTCTGATTTTGCTGTTTGATAAGTGCCTACCTGATTAAATAAGTGAGAACAACCTGTTGTGTGGTCCATAGACTAATCATGTTTGAAATATAACTCAATATTTTTAAAACACACTTTGAGCTTCGCCAGACACTCTTGGACGAGACCTTACTGGATCCTTAGGAGGACAGCGATAACTTTGAGATAGCAATTATGGATATGGTACAACAGAAATAAACTCCTTTAGAAGTCAGGGTTAAACCAACATGGCTGACCATGTCATTTGCTGATGGAGATAAACTTGGACCTACAAACGAGTGTGTTTTGGTTGGCATTTATCAGGCCAACGTCGCAAACCTGAAGCTTTACCATACCTAGATTTTACTACAAGGATCCTATATGAAAAGCATATACGATGCAAAAAGAAACGAACTAACCTCTGTTCTGTCCCTTACTACTATAGATGCATTGGTACTTGCAATGGAGGTTGATTGAAATTTGAAAGAAATATTAATCTGGTATCGTCAGATCAATGTGAAACACATCAACTGTGGTCAACAGTTGCAGTAAAAGAGATAAGTTTTTCATGGTAAGGTGTGATTTGGCTACCGTGTGTTGCTTAGGTCTGAAGGTTTCCTCACGGGTACCCAAGCGTCTTCCTGCACTAAGTTTGGGATAGATGGGCAAAGGGCAGCCTATCGAGTGGGTGGATAACACACAACTAATTAAGTATGCAACCCTAACATAGGATAATTTACATAAAAATGGCCTGCAGTATGCCACATTGGCCACTTTTACAAAATGTGACATAAACTTGATTTATTTCAAATAGGATTAATGAGCCCTGAAGTATCAGAGACAGTTGCCTGTTTAGTTCCGATGGTAAAACCATATTTTTACAGTATACACTGAACAATTGGCCCAAAGATACACTGCAACAACAAGCAAAGTCAATCAGAATTTGTACGTCACATCAAAACACTATTTACTTTAATAATATCTTTAAAACACTCGTGTTTCGCGGAAAAAGGTTCATAGCAATGGAAATCATCAGGCAAGGTCATGATATGGTTTTAAAATGCCTGAAAAACTAATTTAATCCAAAATTAATTTACCTAGAAAAAAAAAATGCTAGCACTTCATGGATTTTTTTCTCTTTTCCGTTTGTGTGTGTGTGTGTGTGTGTGTGTGTGTGTGTGTGTGTGTGTGTGTGTGTGTGTGTGTGTGTGTTGCAGCCATAAACAATGCTTGGAAAGCATTTCATTGTTACCTGAAGTGCCCACAAGATGACATCCAAGTGAAAAGGATCTTTATTAGCACACTTATGTGCTTTTGCTGGAGTATGGAACAATACACTCAATAGTGGGAGAGATATTCATTTCAGGGCTTGCCCTACTCCTTAATGGCAATTAGCCAGCAGAAGAGGCCTTGTATGGAAACCTTCTTGTTCTCAATTCCTGCCAAAAACCTGGCTATCTTGTCATCTCAAAGTGCTCATCAATTCATGCTCGAAAACCACCAACCGCCACACCCACTATAATGCCAAAGACCAACACTATGATATCGACGTTCCATGCCAAAAATTGTTTGCAGGAGCATGTTTTAAAGCCCAGTAACAATCAATGTCAACTTGACTGAATGACGGTAGGCTAAGACCTAAAACCGCATGTTCACGGCCCATCTACAGTCTTCCATGACAATTTTCCACCTGCTCTTGTGCAAAGCACACAATGTCAATGGCATCCACTTTGTCTTGTTCAGCGCTTTCACTGTTTGTCAGTGAAGTCGCACATTATGAAAGTCATACAAAATCTTTTTGTTTGTTTCTTCTTTCTCTTAGTGCTCACGGCCAAGCTTCATTTCCAAACTACGATGATTAATCACTTTTAATTGACTTAAATTCCCCTGCCATGGCCGCTGAGTACAAAACCAACTTACTTTAACATTTTAGTATTATAGTATAAACACAATAATAAAATCGCGTGTATTATGTGCTTGTACTTGGCTTAAATAGAATCACCATCGCGTCCTGTGTGAGGTATAATAAATGTGATATACACAAAATTGATTTTGTCCATATGTGAATACACTACATTACTTATGCAGGTGCGTCACAACTCTCTTGTAATAAAATTTAGGTAAAATACAGTGAGTAACTGCTTTTGAATTTTATTGTACAAAATTATAATTGACCCTCAAGCATAGAATAAGCATAGTATAACCATGGTACTTGGTGTTGCAAAAATGAGTAAACGAAAGAAAGATAAACTGCGATGGAAAGACAGACTGAAAATAAAAAGAGGGAGAAAGGAATGAAAAACTGAGAGAGAAAGGAAGAAAAAAAGAAAGAAAGAAAGAAAGAAAGAAAGAAAGAAAGAAAGAAAGAAAGAAAGAAAGAAAGAAAGAAAGAAAGAAAGAAAGAAAGAAAGAAAGAAAGAAAGAAACAGAAAGAAAGAAAGAAATATAAAGGGAGAGAAAGGGGGGAATTAGAAGAACATTAGGCTTGGACTTAACCTGCTGGCGAAAATTATTTACTGAAACTTTCGTTTTGCTGTTTAAAGCTAGAAGTGTTTGAAAACAATTAATTGAATAAGATAATATTTCAGTGATTTATAAGGTTAGGCATAGACAGTGAGTGGATCAACTACAGATTCATACATAGATTATATTGACGTTTATTTTTGTAGAAAACGACATGGAACGGGTGGCACTTCTGCGCTAGTTTCTCGAATTACAGTGACATTGTGTGAATAGCAAGGAGAAGTCGTGCGAACAACAACGCACTGGACCTTAACATTGTGTCACAAAATGATGAAAGTAGCTAATTTAATTGCACATTTATCTTTTATACAGAACAGTTCAAATACGTGTAATCAGTCAGTGAGTCACGCCCCTTGGTTGATTCAGCTTGTATATGCATGGAAAAAATCTTACATCTTTCGGTCCAAATGCATTAACTGATACTCTCCTATTATCTGTGTAGCATTTAACAATTATCGAATTGGAATCTCTATATAAATGAAACTTTATCAGTACAAACTGTGAAGAAATGTTTTATATCATGGGAAAATACATGTACACATAAGTACACCATGGTAGATTACACCATGATAAACTGCAATAAAGAAGTTATAGGCTAATAACATGGGAGATGTCTCTATAAGATCCTCGTCCATAATTTGGATGGGATACGCTTCAGTGGTGCGCACTGTCTGGTTTTGGAACCCGACAGTCGTCTGTTGGATGTGTGTGGGGGTTCCCCACAACCTGTTTACAATATATTACACGCCATTGAATAACTTCCTTGTAAATTTCTGTTCTGAATTATGTTTTTCCTTTTCTATGCATTTCAATTGAAAGTGAAAACAAACAAATGTTACCCATGAATTTTTTTGGCCAGCATCATTTAAAGAAAATCATATATTGCTACTGAGACTTTGTTGACACAGATGTGTGTTATGTCGCCTGAGAGACTTATTCTTGTGTTTCATTTACCCGTCCTAAAATTTTAATTCTCAAATCCAAGAATAATCCACTTATAGGTTGCTTCAAAATGTTTATTTTTAGGGCTCTACACAGGACACAGTGATAAAATACATAACAATCTGTCTAATGAACGTCAGATCAGTCAGCCGAGTCTCCTAGTTCACAGAGTTGAGTAATATAGTGGTCCAAATTAATTGTTGTCAAGATTTTCAGTACAAGGATATTAATGCTAAATTCTCTGTATGTATTTTTTCTTGGAACCATTGAACAGATCATTGTCAAACATAGTCAAAATCTTGATCTTCAACAGACTTTTCAAGCTTGGTCTTAATCAATAAAAGTACAGGACAGCAATAAGGGCACAGGCGCACCACCAAAACCCATGCGTGTATCACTTTCTTGAAAAGGCATTGGCGGATCCTCTTTAAAATATTTGAATACATAATTTAGACATGTATCTATTTACATTCTTCAAAACATTAAGGCTGAATTTTTATCTTTAAAAAAATATTTGGGGTATCCATTCAATTGCTTCTAAATGAAAACTGGTGGAACATTTTCTTTGGGAAAAGATGAGAGATATGTGGAGCCACAGGTGGTATATTCAGTATTTAGATACCTTGATTAATAAAAAAAGAGAAAGGGAAATTTGCTATTTTGCTTTCTTGAAAATAACTTAGATTTTAGACGTTGAGACAGCACTTTGAAATTGAACTGGCCATCAATTAGGACTAGATTGCATAACATTTGATTACACTTGGCCTAAAGATTCAGTCATTCGCTTGATAACATTGGAGCTGTTTTATCTGTGACTTGGTATGTACATTAAATGCTGGTGGCCTCTTTGCGTCAGAAATAAATAGCTACCGATGTTAAAATCTTTTATATTTAACACAATCATGGTCCCCTCTCAGAACTTTAATTGGGCTTTTCAGGGGCTACTTTAAGAAAAAGAAGTCTTATGTCATTTTTTGCGAATTTTCATTTCATTTCTATATACAAGTTACTATCAGTTATCAGTCAGTATGTAAAGTCAATTGTCTAAAGGACTGTTTTAGTTGCCATGTTCTCATAAATGCCTTCTAGTTACTATTATAGCTTTTATTTCCATATATTCCAGGTCCAGGTCCAGGTCCAGGTCCAGGGCAAGGGTGGGGAAAGTGGGACTCCTTCAATGGTAGTTTCCGCAATACAACAAACGAATGGCGAAGTAGCATATGCGTGCTTACTATATTGTTATAAAAACATACACACCTTTGTGTTATACTAGATAAGAGTACAGAAGTTTCCTCTCCAGGTCTGACAAAAAATGAAAGTCCGATGACAGCACGAGAGCATACCAAACAGACCATGCAATAATGATGATGGATTTGGATACCCACAACCTGTAGGCCAACTTGATATATGATGATATTAAATAAGCTGATATATAGTGAAATCTGTTGATTATGCTTCTCAGGGTAACAAGTCTCAAGTTGACAGTTTTTTTTTTTTTTTTTTGGAGTCACACCACACGCAGCGGTTGATTGAATGTCAATTTTGCCAGGAAATGGTTAAGCATATTTCTCTTTGTTAAACACTGGGACATAAGATTGGTTTGTATCAAAGATTTGTGTGGCGTACATGTACTACATTTTATATTAAGCATAGTTTGTATGTGGAGAACATGACAGTTACTAATCTGGAAGTTGATATTTGTATCTGTTCAGTTTCTTGCTTGGTAAAAGCAACATATTTTACAGGTTTTGATAGAGGTAACTAGTTGCCAGTACGTACGGACAATTTCATGTTGAATGATGGTCTGATGATTCAGCCTGTAGTTGACGTTCTTTTCTCAACCAAAAATGCGAAATGATAAATATAGGTATACTTCCCCAGTTGGCTATCACATCTAGGCTTATTGTAATCATGAGATGCCACAGTGGACTTACAAGTCCCGGATCTTTAATGACAAACTACATTAATAGCTTTTGTCATATCAATACACACATTTAATACCCGGTGGGACTCATTGGCCCCAGCATCTTTCATTTCCTTCAACTAAAGTTGTTTCTGCATGACCAAACGTTAAGAACCAAAACTTTTTCAAAAGCGCCACGATTGTTCTGTGTAATATATTCCACTGTTTAGCATAATAACATATTTAATTTGTAGCTGAATACATTTTAATGTTCTTTACAAAGGGCAGGATAAGCAGGTCCTCATTGAAACCACGCAGTCTGGGTTATGGTCATGAATATAGTGATGCACCAGACCTCCATGTAATTCATGATTGGGTCGACATTATTTACAACTTGAAATTCATTTGTTATGGAAACAAATGAAGCTTGCACAAATTTAGGTTAATTTGCATTTAGACTGACCCCCCCTCCCCCCATTAAAAAAGAGAGAAAAAGGAAGAAACAAGGGTGAAGAAAAATCCCTCTGTCATGTAGTTTTTGAGGATACTAGATTGCAATTTGCAAAATTCAGAATAGTTGGGTACATGTAGAACAAATCATGATTTCAAAAAAACATCCCTAGACCATTTTATATGTGTAATGTTTTATAAAATCGTTATGTCATAGTTTTAAATGTGAATTTGTGCTTTTATGCATGTTGATCTGTGTCATAACTTGTTTTTACTACAATAGGCAAAATAAAAAATGTGAGACAGATAATGTTCCTCATTTCAACCGTCCCGATGACAGCATTAAAGGAAATTAAGACATATCCCCTTTTCCATCCAGTTATCGAGACATCCATTTCACTTTGCACCATTTAATCTCTCCCCTTGGGTTAGGACAGAAATGAAGACGGAGTGACGTTTTAGGAGTCTGAACTGAATTGCCTGTAAAGTTGTTTATCGTTACTGTTGGAAAAGTCAAAGCAGACCTTTAATCATCAAGCACTCGAAGCCAGCTTAGGGATACAAGGACTAATACATAGCCACAAATATAAAAGATATGTACGCTGTTTTTTTTTTTTTGTTTTTTTTTTGTTGTACATTCAATAATTTTTTTCACTGTGCATGATTACTAATTTGCTCCTTTCTGACGTGTTTTGCATGCGATGTGTATAGTGCATATAATTTGAATTTATGACTCATTTGCCTTGAAAAAATATCTGCAGCTTAGGACGAAAAGAACATTTGGCTGTCCAATGATTAGCACATCTCCATAATGTTTTAGTCTGTAAGGAGAACAGCTGTAATTCTGGCTTATCCTTGCTAGACTAGCGTTGGGCGTTTTTAACAATTTATTAGATTCGAATCGATTTGAGTCTAGAAATGTGCAAATCTGTACACTTTATCGCCTGTGTATAAGTTTGCAGGTTTAATAGAAATCCATATTCAAAGCAATATATTCAGGAATTCAGAATGACTACAACAGTCAGCTTAAAATGATAATGTATGGAAAATCGATTATATATATATATATATATATATATATATATATATATATATATATATATATATATATATATATATATATATATATATATATATATATTAGATTTAGATAAAACATGAAGCAAGTAGGCTGTAAACTATATTGAGTGCGCCTACCAAAAGGCGATATTCTGGGAAAGGGTGTGGTGTCACTGCTGGGTAAGCATGCTTTTACATATCATTTGTTGATATCATGTTTCCCCAATTTACCTTGTTTTATGGAAGTGCATATGGTAATGAGAGTGGCTAATATTTTCATTGTCTTACATATCCATAAATGTTAACAGAGAATCTTCAGCCTTACTGTGGTATTCTGTAATGTAAACATGAGGTATGGTAAGAAAGTGCTGTACAATTACATCAACACGCTCTTTGCAGCTACAAAAACAAGGCAAGAACTCACCAACACGATAAAAGACGTACTGCCTTCTGAATTCAAAATCTTGTAGTTGGTGCCGTGTCTAGCTATGACAGCCCCCCTTGTCCACGAAAAAACGTACTGCTCAGTCTTGTTGGTTTCTCAGAATGACAGTGTCTTTGAAAACGCTACAGGGCAGGAAAGATATGCACTGATTCCTCTTGTGACGAGTGGTGTTGCACCTGCACAGAATCCTACTTTCAATTTGGTAGTGACTAGTATATATATACAATATATATATATATATATATATATATATATATATATATATATATATATATATATATATATATATATATATATATATATGTATGTATGTGTGTGTGTGTGTGTGTGTGTGTATGTATATGCTATTTCACTTGCAGATAGTGTTATGAAAATGTGTGTGACTGTTTGTTTTCATTTAGACAGATCACTGTATTCATTCAGTGTGTGCTGGGTCATTGAGTCCAATGAACACTGTGCAGAGTTGACCTGGTTTGTGTGGACTCACATATAATTTGTAAACAGGTGGAATCAGCTAGAATGCTGAACTCCATGCATATGAGGTGACCGAGACAGGTCTCAATGTGATGTGTGACTAATTCAAAAGCACTAGAACAGTGGTGATATTTCTCTGTGTCCATATATAACAGATATGTCTTAACTGAGAGAAGGAAACAGAAGAACAGGAGAGGGCAGAGAAGAAGAGAAAATTCTTAAGGATCTGATTGAATCTGTGTGTTGTCATCAAGCCATTGGAACTGTGAGCCATTGTTTACATTGTACCTCTAGGAGTGAGGACAGTATCTTGAGTGGACTTGTATATTTGGTGCTACCCATTTAAACTTTTAGTGGACTGTTATATTGTACCACATTGCAACAAGCCGTACCTCTGTGGGATTGGATCAGCACCAAATCTTTCAGTACCACATTGTACCCAAACCATACCTTTGTGAGATTTGTACCACATCATTTGGCACCTGCCATAGGACTTTGAACTGTGGGACAGTACCAGTGGATAATCTAGACAGGGATTAGGATTTACATAAGACTGTTTGACTGTTGAAATACAAGTGGAGATAAGTATTACTATTTAGTACAGATTTTGATTGTGAATATATTGTTATTGTTAAAGTTATATCATTGTTGTCATTCTTTCTTCAATTCTGATAATGTTAAACAGGTGGGAATCGTAACAATAGTATTAAACTCAATAAGGTTACTGTTACCGAACATTAGACAAAGACAAATAGTCTCCATCATGAAAAAGTGTAGCCAGGATATTAAGGCTGCAAAACTTGCTTGTTGGTTCCTAAATGATTACCCGTTAATAAACCCATTTTCCTCATCATGGTTGAATTTCCAAACGTCTTGGGTCACTGATGAAAATAGTATATTATTAAAGACCATTTCATTTTTTATCATTCTTCATGTGGAGAAGGGCAATCCTGGATACATTATACCTTGATATATATCCACAACACAACAAATGTATACCCAGTGTGAGTGTGTGGGGGGGGGAGGTGCAATGCCCTATCAACAAAAACAAATGGCGGTATTTAGCTTGAAACACGTTACACCCAGACGCGATTGGAGTTCCATACAGGGGACATAAGTGAGAATACTGTTGGGAAAATATCCAATATAGTAGAGCATGCGAGATGGCAAAACTGGATAAAATGAATACTGTAATCAAAGTATGGAATACTCCCAAATTTGCCAAAGGAAATACAAATTGTTTATATTTGTGAACAGACATTTGTGCGTATGTTTAGAAAATTGATACATTGTTTATGGTATATCTAAAAAAATCGCTTGATGCTAATTGTCAACGTTGTGTCTCTGGGCAAAGTATATGCACAAGAAAATGAGCTGATGCTCAGAATGTGCTATATACCCTGAAACTGAAATGCATGTGAAGAAGTATCCCAAGTTTTTGACCCAATCAGAATTTCACAGCAAGAATTTTCAGACCTTCGGGTGGGACAGTTGTTCCTGTTCTTAAAATACAATGTTAGAACTCAGCGAGCCTGGTTACCGCCTGATTCACCCATTATCTCTCCAGTCACTAGAACACCACACAATCATAAGGAATGCTATGGACGTATGCACCTTTTATGAGTAATGTTTTGGTTTTTTTCGGCACTTTAAAGTTTTTGTTTTATTCATACTACTTGATTGTTAGGATCCTGGTAGAGTTATAAAGTGGAATTACAAAGAGATATCGTGATCGGAAATAAAGCAATTATTTGATTTATAACTTGCAATACAGGTGCAGGTCACCTTTTACGTTGCACGAGTTATGCTTGTTAGAGCTCTGATTCAGCTGTTTGAGAACGGCTTACCAGATTAATTGAATGAAAACAGCCTGCTTTAGTCCCTAGGGTTTAAATGTGTTTGAAATAGAATTCAGTGTTTTGAAAAATACAATACATGGATTTATTATTATGGAGACCCTAAATAAAAAGGAAGTAAACTGCAGAACAAAACAAAAGAACCATATGTATGTTGTCTACAAGTACGGATATCTTGGTACTTGTCAGAAAGGTCGATTTACAATGAATATAAATCAGGTATCGTTACATTAATGACGATCAGATCGACAGTTGTCGACTCTTGCAGTGAAATAGTTCAGATCCTTTTTCATGGTAAGATATGATCTGGTTACCGTCAAGCTGTTTAGCAAGGTAGGTTTCCCCAGGTGTACACCAGAGTCCTCCTGTACCAAGATTGGGATAGTCGGCCGAAAGTTAGCCTACTTGAACGTGTGAAATATAAAAACAACAAGTTTCTGTATGGTAAACCTTACATATGCTAATTTACACAGAAATTAAATGGCCATCTGTAAAACACATTGGCCAGTTTTACACTATGTACCAAAAGTCGAATTACTACAAATAAAATACACAAAAAGAGCACTGTAGTGTCACAGACAGTTGGCTGTATAGTCACGATGACCTCACCATGTTTTTACATAGTACACACAGGTCAGTTTCTCCAATATATACTGTGGCAGCACAAGTTGTATATAATTTGAAAATATATATCTATATATATATATTCACCTAAACTCTGACTTGAATCGATCTGTATTTTGCACAACAGGGTTCCCGAGTGATGAAAGACATACGATGATATCATGATATCGGTAAAAACATGCTTGCAAAAATAGATTAAAAATTCCAAGCAATATTTTGATTTTGATGTGTCGCAGAAAACAAACCATTTTGGCCAGCAACTCATTGTTCACTGAGTTGGCTTCATCACCATACCCAAACGGGAGACATCGTAATAACACTTTTGTGTGTGTTCGGTGCAGTATGGAAATCATTACACTCAATCATGAGAACCACTGGTGCATATCCCCCTTAACTTTAATACTGAAACCGGAATTTTCCATATCTCTGAACCACGACTACAAAATGCTACTTATTTTATTGTGTTCACGTGAGTGCAGAACACCACAACCACGTAGTTGAGCAATCATCGTAATCTTGCCAATGTAACAACAACGCTATTGCCTCTTGTAATCAACAACGTAGCATGTGCAGCAACTTGATAAATTCTGGGATGGTTGTTAAGGCAGCAAGTGATGCATGGGGACCGCCTCCTGCTTTGATATCTGCTGAAAACCTGGCCATCTTGCCTTCTCAGTGTGGTCGACATGGCCAAAACACCGCCGGTGGCTACATCTACTATGATTCCACAGCTGAACATTGCGACATCGATGTTCCATGGCAATAACTTAATGTATAACATGTTTGCAGGAGCATGTTTCGATAGCTCAGTAACAATTAAGGATGTCAACGTGACTGAATTAGGGTACGCCAAGGCCTAAAACTCCGTGTTCTTGGCCGCCCACAGTCTTCTATGACGTTTTTTCCACATGCCTTGTGCAACAGCACATAAGGTCACAAACATTTCTTTCCTTCTATTAACTGCTCCCGCTTGTGGTTTGTTTCTCCTTTCTCTTGGCGCTAACCGCGGAGCTCCATTTTCAAACTGCTATGCCTGATCGCTTTTACTAGATTAAAATTCCTCCGTCCTTGCCGCTGTGTACAAGACCGATTACTTTAATTGTTATTGCATAAACACTACCGTAAATTCGTGCCTATTGTGTGTCTTGTCTTAGGATAAACAGAATCACCATCTTGCCACGTGTGATGTATAATCAAACACCCCATGTACAAATTTGATCTTGTCTGTGTGCGATGTACTTGGTCACTGATGCAAGTCCGTCACAATTTAGTTGCAATCAAATTTTGGCAATGTACGGTGAGTTACTACATAGCATAGCATGGCACGGCACGGCATGGTACGGCAGAGTACAGTATAGTATGGTATGGTATGGTATGGTATGGTATGGTATAGTATAGTATAGTATAATATAGTATAGTATCGTATAGTATAGTATAGTATAGTATAGTATAGTATAGTATAGTATAGTATAGTATAGTATAGTATAAATACTATGGTACAGTACAGTACAGAATGGTATCAAATAGAAAGAAGGAAAGAAAGAAAGACAGAAAGAAAGAAAGAAAGAAAGAAAGAAGAAGAAAGAAAGAAAGAAGAAAGAAAGAAAGAAAGAAAGAAAGAAAGAAAGAAAGAAGAAAAAAAGAAAGAAAGAAAGATTTTCACTTATAAATTCATCTGGCTTTTAAAGCCTCTAAGTTCGTAAAAATAATAAATTGAACAAGATAATATGGTAGTAAATTAAACGGTTAAGCATAGGCAGTGAGTGGATTGGCCTATTGAACATACAGCGATTGGCTTGGGGTTTATGTTAGTCTAGAGCAACACGGAAGATGTGCCACTGCTGCTCCAGTTTCTTTAATGGAGGTGACATTTTGTGAATAACGAGGGTAAGTCGTGCAAAGGTCACCACACTGGACCCTTACATTGTGTCACAAATGGTGAAAGTTGCTTTTACACTTTTTTTTTTCTATCAGAGCAGTTCACCAACGTGTAATCAGGAACTGAGTCACGTACTCCTGTCTGGCTCATAATCAGCTTACAGTATGCATAAACAATGTCTCTTCTGGATCCTTTACACCCAAACACATATACAGATATTTTTTATTATCTCTGTCGCAGTGTCATAGTGGTCGAACTGGAATCTCCACATGCAGGATACTTCATTGGTTCTAACTATGAATACCAAACATATCCATATATCCCGGAAAAAATACATGTACAGAGAACACATAAATATATGGTTCAGTTTACCATAAAGACTGAACGTTCACAAGTGCAAACAGGTCGACCGAGATAAATTATCACGAAGTAAATGCAAGTTAATAACATGGGCGATGCTTTTGAAAAATCGTCGATACGTTTGATGTGATACGCTTTAGTGATGCGCAGTGTATTTTTTTTCGAAAATGCCAGGCGTCCATTGGATGTCTGACAGAGTTTCGTACCACAAATGAAGTACATTATACATCGCTGGATCACTTCCTTGAATAGTTCACAAATCAATGAAATTTCACCTTTGTACGCATTTTACATCAATTGGAAGCAACAAATGATACAAATGATATCCATGTATATTAATGCCCAGTATCATAACATAGTTTTCATACTTTTTACTGAGACTTGGCTGTGGAAAAAAATGTATGTCAGGTCGCCTGACTGATTTAATACCTATGTTTCATAATCCAGTCTTACAATATAAATTCCCCAAATGCAAGAATAGGCCACACCTGGTCAACTTAGTAGTGTTTTTGCTTTAAGGTCTCAAAAGCAAAGGCAGAGTGATGAAATATAAAACCCTCAGTCAAATGGGCACCGGATGAGTCCCCAACTTGATGAAAGATGTGCATGCCAGATTTTTCAGAACAGGCACATAAATCTCTCTCTCTCTCTCTCTCTCTCTCTCTCTCTCTCTCTCTCTCTCTCTCTCTCTCTCTCTCTCTCTCTCTCTCTCTCTCTCTCTCTCTCTCTCTCTCTCTCTCTCTCTCTCTCCTCTCTCTCTCTCTCTCTCTCTCTCTCTCTCTCTCTCTCTCTCTCTCTCTCTCTCTCTCTCTCAAACCAGTGAACAGTTCTTCGCCAAACACGGTCAGAATTTTGATCTCAAAGCAGTTTTCAAATTCTATTTCACTAAATAAAGTACGGCTAGCACAGGGGCACCACGAATGATAGGAATATGCCTTTTTGCACGCAACCTTTTCCACTCATTTTCCAAACGATGTATTGCCAAAGGTTTATATCCAAAGTAATACACTTTGAATCAAATATAAATGAAGGTGTATGATTTTTTTTTGTGTTATATGTTTCTTGTGGAAGGGCCACAAGAAACTATAGTCTGGGGAGTACTGCTGTGGATTGCTGCTTTTTAAACGTTTTTAGCTCAGCTGACTTGTCAGTCAGCTGAGGTTATGTGATGGGCTAGGCATCCGTCGTCCGTCTGTCGTCCGCCGTCTGTCGTCCGTCTTCCATCG
>OZ026623.1:11024201-11036701 GCA_964020975.1 Hermodice carunculata | reverse complement strand
TCTGTGGAAAACACCATCGTTACTTATAAGAAACCATGCAGGTTTGTGAATTGCCATGGCTAAAGAGAGCACACTCTTGCCTTAATATCACGCTGTTCATGATTAAAAGAAAACCGCTGTTGAGATGACATTTGCCATCAACTGGTGATAAGTGTTAGTACTATGAAAAAAAATCTGGATATGCAGGGATCGATGACAATTAAGCCAAATAATTTGATTTTATGGGGAAATTTAGAAGAAATAAGCAAACAATCAAACAGACATGTACAAGCTATAAGTATCTTGGTTTAATAATATTCACGCATTGCAGCCTGTCATCGTTGTAATTTAGCAAGGTAAATTACGAAAAGTGATGTTTCTGTTAAAGGGCAATGGAAAAAGATGTGATAAATTGTCCAATCATGTAGCTTTTAATATTTTGCACAAGGCTTTAAATTTAATAGGTAAAACACTGGATACTGCAGCCTTAGGCCAAATCAGGTGAGTTGTACCTAGAGTGGGTCGGTATACATCTTGTCCAGAGTCAAACGCTAGTAATCTTGTTATTTTTTCTTGTTCTTTCTAAAATTTGATTTTGGTCTTTGCAAATTGGGGAACAATTGCATAGGCACATATGGGAACTTCTTTCCTTAATTCGTTTAATATTTTGAGATTACTTTTATTTTTCCAGCACATTTTTTTTTTTCGTTTAAAAGAAGATACTATTTCGGCACAAAGTACGTGTTTGATAAAGATTTAAAGATATAATTCTTGCAATTTTTATTTTGAGAATCCAACAGGGACACCTTTCTGCAAAAGAGTCGAAAAAAACCTAACGGAAAGGCCAAAGAGTATAAATATTTCATATTTGCATTATAATTCAGTATCGACCCACTGCATTTTTTATTAACTCATTGAGATTTTATCAACTCCAAAATTTCCTCTCGTGGAGGGAAAATTCTTAATACATGTTCCTTTGTACTATATAGCACGAATGTGACTTCTTGGAGGTAACTTTCGTTCTCTGCATTTGAAATCCTGTTTTATACTATGAAATCAGTGTCTTTCTCTTTTTCGTTGCCTCAGGTGCCATAGTTTTGCTACTCTGGGCTGATTTACGTTATTTCAACTTTTATCATATTTGTTATATTATCAAACCTGCTGCCCAGGTTGAAAATGTGTCATTAGTGAACTTAGTACATTTGAGGTCCCATAGAATGTTTCTTTTTCTGTGCATAAGTCCGCTTTGGGTGTAGTTCCCATTCATCATTGTCTCCAAAAGGTCTAGTGGTGTTTTTTTTTTTTTGGTTAAAGGGATGCCAGAGGACACACTGTGACTAGTTGTAAAGATCAAAATCACTGCTTTTGCTGCTTGGAGCTTATTAAAAGGGTAAGCGTAACCCGTGTAGCATTTCCCAAAGTTTGACCGAAAAGTATACTGGTAGGAAGTGCTGAAAGTGGATGAGACGACTTAGCAGAAGCAAAAAAAAAAAAAAAAAAAAGCCATGAGTACAATGGCTGCTCTTTCATAATTCAACTAATTTCTGTTAGTGGTACCTAAGGCTTATGCCAACAGGCTCCAGGTTCAAGATCAAAATGGATCCATGGTCCTGGCTTTCACAGCAGCTGCACATGGAGCCTGATCCACTCCACCCAGGAAAGACCCATAAATATAAATATATAATATTTGTATTATAATTCAGCGGCTATCCACTGCATTCTGAAATTTTATCAACTCCAAATTTCATCTCATGGATGGCAAATTCTTAATATGTGCTCCTTTGGACTGGATGCCACCAATGTGACCTCTGGGAGGTGACTTCAATTTTCCCCGCTTAAAAACCAGTTGTAACCTATGAAAACCAATTTTGTTCTCTTTTTCGTTGCTTCTAGTGCTATTTTTTTCATTCTAGAGTGTTTAACGTGATTTCAATTTTTATCATATTTGTTATTGCAATCTGTTGGTGCTGAGATCTTATAACCAAACCTGCCCCCTCAGGTTTAAATTTGCACAGGGAGCCTGATCCAATTTTATGTATAAAGTCGTGTTTTTTTTTTGTTTTTGTTTTTTTTTTTTGTGTGTGTGTGTGTGTTTTTTTTTTCCTTTGGTTTTTTTTTTGTTTTGTTTTGTTTTTTTTTTTTTTTTTCTTTCTTTTTTTTGTTGTTGTTGTTGTTTTTTTGTTTTTTGTTTTTGTTTTTTGTTTTGTGTGTTTGTTTGTTTGTTTGTTTGTTTGTTTTTTTGTTTTTTTTTTTTTGGGGGGGGGGGGGGAATGATAGTGGTGTTAGTGTTTATATTTGGTAGAGGTTGACCTGGACTCTATTTGCATATACTTCAGTATGGGACCGTGAATCGAAAATTACCTTATAAGCACTGGAACTTCAATACATTATCATACCACTGTCACCCTTTGAAACCCTGCAAATTAGGCATGGGTATCCAAAAACCACTACAATTTACAAATAAATTAGACATCAAATTTTGGATATTAAAGTGTGTTCACATACCATTAAAATTACGTTAAATATCAATGAAAACTAAACAATCACTGGGCCGGGATCTGTAAAATAACATTGGCCAGAGTCCACCAAGTCTCAGGAGATTCTTTGTGTTCTTAAATACAGTAAAATTTCACCCACGGGCCATATAAAAAAAAAGAATAAGACGATAAACGATGCAAGTCTTCAAAATGCTTTGGTCCAGTATGACTAAAGATATAGAAATTTCATCATTGGCTGGCAGTTGCAGACAACTTTTGGGGCACTCATTGTCTGCAAACAAGCCCTGCCAAAACCAAAAAGGTCTAACCAGTACCACAAACGTTGTCTATAACTGCCAGCTAATGCTTGATTTCATTTCTCACCTCTATTTGGCAGGAATTGGAGAATAATATTCGAATCGACCGAATTTTTACATCACGCTGCCTCCATTGTTGGTGTATATTCATCCACATATGGGCCTGCGCACACTTCACTTATAGAACATGCCCTAAATATGTAGCCCTGAAGAAAATAGTTCTTGCACAATATGCTGATTCTACGCAACACAATTAAAACAAATAATATTTTATATGGATTTATTTGTCTAGAAAATCAATCTGAACATATGTGGTTCCCAAAATTAGTCGTTAACAGTGTATTGAATATGTAAAACCATCACGCAGTCTCATATAATATGTACTGAACCAAACAAATAACGCAACTTTTTCATTTGGGTTTATCTTCACATTGGAACTGTATTTAAAGTTCAGAAATATACGAACCGTTGTTAAATCAGTCTAAAATAATGCACCAAGTAGTGTGACCTCAAGGTCGAGTACCCTGACCTTGCCTTGGGGTCATTGTCATGAATCAAGAGGGACTACAGCAGGCTATTTTTCGCAAGTCTCTGACACCTGAAATTAAGGTTGCCAAGTCTTTGATTCTGGGACAGGAAAGGGCCACATTGAAATCAGCCCAAGCGTAACTGTGTGCGAGGATATGAGGCTTTCAAAACTTGGTGGTTGTGCTCAATCAAGGACAACTGCAGGATTCAGTGTTACCCACATGGCTAAAACATTCACACCTTTACTGGTTGGGTGTAGCCCCTCACGGACAATAAAAGGGCAGCATGGGATTCATTTGGCACACTATTCCAAGAACTATGGGTCGATTATCAACAGTAGATCGGGAGAGAGGAATTGGCATGCTACAGGCTGGTTTATCTGCAGCAGAGGTGGCAATAAGACTGCAAGTCCACAAATCCACTATATCCAGACTTGTTACAAGATTCCAGGAGACTGGGGCCACAGCTGATAGACAGCGTCCTGGGAAACCAAGAGAAACCACACCTGCACAAGACAGACACATCAGGGTGTCACATCTGCGGAACAGAACTCGACCAGCCACTAGAACTGCACAACAGACACCTGGCAGAACCAATAACAGAATATCTGCCCAGGCAGTCTGTAATAGACTACAAGAACACCATCTACACGCCAGGCGTCCTTACTGGGGTCAAATTTTGACACAGGCAAGAAGACAAGCCCGACGACAATGGGCTATGGCCCATACTCGCTGGACCCATCAACAGTGGAGGGATGTGCTATTCACCGATGAATCCCGCTTCACCCTCTATGATGCAGATGGTAGGACACGTGTTTGGCGATGAAGGGTAGAACGCTACTCAGATGCCTGTGTGCGGATACAGATCGATTTGGAGATGCATCAGTGATGGTGTGGGGTGGAATTTCATTCACAGCCAAAACCCAGCTAATCTTCATTGGAGGCAATCTTAACGCTGCCCGTTACAGGGATGAGATCCTTCAGCCTGTTGCTCTCCCTTTCTTTAGACACCACCAACTCCACTTGCGTCAACAGGACAATGCTCGGCCCCATGCCGCTAGACTGGCGATGGATTTTCTGCTAGGAGAAGGAATTAACGTTTTGCCATGGCCAGCCTTCTCACCTGATATCAATCCCATTGAGCATCTTTGGGACAACCTGGACCAGCGTGTTTGGAGACGGGATCCAGCGCCTGCCAACCGCCAGCAGCTTCGCCAGGCTCTTCAAGAAGAGTGGGATCGTGTGCCCCGGCAGATGGTGCAGCGGCTAGGGTCATCCATGTGCCGACGTTGCATAGCATTTACAAATGCTGATGGTGGTCACACACAGTATTAGTGGACATGCCAATTTGTGAGCTTTACAAATCAATGTTGCCCTGTTTATTGCCAGCTGGTCGCACCCTCGTTGACAGTTTCAAGTTTTTGTTTTTCACATGTTATGCCAAAAAAGACTGCAGAATATGGATCTAATTTGTTTCTGTGATATGAAAGTAACAATAAATATTTAAGTTAAAAAGTGTAAGGGTTGCGTTATTTGTTTGGTTCAGTATATAAAACAGGGATTCCCAAACAGCTGGTTTCATTAAATAGTGGCACTGGACGCATGCAATGATCCACAGCCACAGTGATGACACATGCTAGATAACTATTGACGCTGCATACATGTCACGTTTTACAAGCAAAATTGGTATTTCTTAAATGCGTTTATTATTCAGGGACAATTCAATTAGGTAAAATCTAGGTCCATGGCTTTTTTACAGTAGGCATATACATCAAAGCCCAGCATTGCCGTCCAAAATATATAGTGAATTTTATGGAACGTGGAATTTAACACTCAAGGGTTCCATTTGATGAAAACTTTATAAATACTTATTTTAACATTTTGAATAGTACTTTGTGCACCATGTTTGGTAACAAAATTACACAAAGGCCCAGGCCTATTCCTAAGGTTTATGGATCACCTTGGCAAAGCCATATTTTAGGTCTACTCTTTTGGGGTATCTTACTTATATGTAATATATGCACAATGCTGTCACCGCTCATAGTCAACAAATGCCCACATCTTTGTATTCATTGTCACTCAAATTATTCTTGACCATTTGCATATTCAACTAATACCAAGAAAAAAATGCATAACAGAATGTTCAGTTCTGCAGGGGAATCTAGCGCAATTGCCTGTTCTCATTGCTTGTGAAAACAAAAACAAAACAAACAAACAAACAGTGAAGTACTTTCAAATGTTTCACTGATTTCCTCTTTATATTTAGGCTCTCTTGATCACACCCACACAATAAAAAATCATCAATATCATCCTCCGAAAATTGCACAAATGTCGGCCTGGAAATTGAAAGTTTGATTCCATTTTGATTTGGTCCAGAATATAATGAGTTTGACTCAATATTGTTGGTAAGTAGAATTATCCAAAAATTATACAAAGCTAGGACTACAGAGTTAAGGACGTTAAGTTTCATTGTGATTTGAACCAGACTCATGCTCTGAAAGATTGTTGGTAAAAGTACAGATAATGGGCCTGTGCAATGTGGAAGATGTAATAGAACCAGGTGATTTGGTCTGGTCAAGCTCTTTATCTATCACGAGAACCAGGTGATTTGGTCTGGTCAAGCTCTTTATCTATCACTGAAGCAACTAAAATTTTGTTGTCACATGAATTACTCAAACATAGAACCCATCTTATCTGGCAGTACCAACTCCATATCGTATAATGTTTTTTGATCAATAGCTCCAGTGCTGAAAACTTCAATTCTGAGCATTTCAAAGGTGCCTAAGATTCGTATTATGTTCTTCACTTTGGCCTCTTTCCCAATGATCCATTGTTTTGCCTGACAGCGATGTTTGTAGTGATGCTTTGCACCATTGTTTACACACCATGTGCGGTGCCATTTTCGTGAACAAACAAATGTGTGAACACATCACCTGACGCATGCTCTATATATTGAAAATCATCGAAAGGAGTTTGTATTTTGGAGGCCGATTTATTCAGTAAAATAATAGCACAATGTTGAAGTTGAAGTTGAAGTTGAAGTTTATTAAGACGAAAAGTACATCAAATATTTACAACAGCCACATAGGAGATGGAAACCCAAGTGGGCTTATATAATCTCCTGCTTCCTGTTGCCTTCATTTGTCTTTATTTGTACAGTATAGTGCAGAAATTGATTCAACAAATACGATCACTGACAAGAAACAGCAATTTCACAATGGTATTTAGCTTGATTTGCATAACATTTGTCTACGAGTGTGTACCAAAGTGTTAACTAAAGTAACTGCTGGGCTTGGTGGACAACAAATTAAAGCAACCAAAGAGGAAAAGAAATTTGAAAAAATTATAACAGAAGAAAGAAAGGTGAAAATGTTTGGTGTTTGGTGATTTAGAGACACATACAAGAAAGTATTTTCGTCGTTTTAGGAGAGTTAAAAAGAGAGACAAAAAAAAAAAAAAAAAAACTTGTCACCCATCATGCAAAATACGTGAGACGTAGAGGCATCATCATTTCAGTCTGCTGCAAAGCATATGCTAACTTCAGAACAAATAGCTATATAAATGCTATAGTAAATTATAGGAAGAGCTTCTTGTCAAATATGATGGTTTCAGTCCTTTAATTAATAATAGTGACTCTCCACCCGAGTTTTCGAGGAAATCTCAGGGTAGAGCTGCAGACTTTGACCATGTTGATGTGCTGCCTACTATAAGTGTATGCTAATCAAGCAGATATGACTGGCTACGCCCAGTAGGATGTTGGCTGGAGGCCTTGTTCTTGTTCCCTAGAGAAAGTGTTTCTTTCTTTTTCAGGGCTGTAGAGGCATCTGAGCTAATCTGTCAAACATTTGAATGAATATTGACTGAACAGAATATAGAAGTCCTCTGCGGGTAACCAAAACACCTCCAACTGATATCCTTTCTGGTTCTTAGTTTCTAGCAGGTTGTCAACAGCATGAATACAGGGCCGCATACGCTAAACATAGCCTACATGGCACGCATTGAAAAGAAGTTTGCATAAAACAGGGGGACAAAACAGTTGTATGAAAACTACTTTTAAGAATTTGTGGCACTGTGGAAATACCTTCGCTTTTAGGAGACAGATTCTCAAAATCCTCAAAATACAGCAGTTTTTCACAGAAAATAGGACTTTGCCTCAGCCTGACCTGCTTTATTTCCCATATGAAAATGATGCTTCCCATTCTTGGTGTTTGGAATAAAGTGTGAAACATGATTGAGATGCTGTGTGGTATCTAACTGAGTGAGTTTTAATTGAATATTACTTTACATGTCATAGCAAAACTATTTCTAGTTTCCGGAAAAAAGTGACAGCCATGTGTCGCGTACACAATTTAAGGCCAACGTTTCAAATCTAGGACCAAATTGTCGTTCAAAACGCTCTAATGCACAAGTATTACGAATAGCCAATGGATGGTCTATAACTGAAAAAAAAAAAAAACACACTAGGGCACAAGTACATTGCAGTTGTCACCATGATACCAAAGAAGCAAGGTAATGATCAAGATCACATGCCTGTCAAAGCCCTCATGTTGGCTGTAAGACAAATGTAAGAGAAGGCACAAAAAAAGGTTATATTGTTCTTTAAATGAAAATATTATGTATTCTTGCAGACTATAACACCAGAAAATCTGTATTGTTTGTTCCACATGCAGGTTCTGCGGGCCGTCGAGAGCATCGCTTTAAGATCTACAGAAACAAGCAAATAATCACCCCTTACAGTAACATTTGCCTGTTACATCTTGTGGACATGTCCCGCAATATAAAGATTAAAGTTAGGTTTGCAAAAACCCATACAACAGAAGTGGGGACAACAGGCAACTAAAACCGAACCAAAGAAATAAAAAAAAAATAAATAAAGCGCAGAACCTTCACCTGTTTTGGTATAGACTTGGCTCTCCGTACCTGTTTGATATGCCCATGTCACAACCAGACCATTAGAACATGTTCGCAACAGCAGGAAGGCTGTCAAATCGAGGGCTGGATTATTGATGGCAGTGCTTATTGAGCTACAACACAGCACGGATACAGACAAAACTTCTGTACACCTGAGTCTTCGTTATTTTCCCTGGAATTCACATTTTAAGAATTTATTGTGGATTCCAGCCGCGCACTTTAAGAGTCATCACGGGGTAAGAGGGTAGGTGAGAGGCCAGGTGAGTTGGCCCTTCCACCAAATGTCTTTTCTGTCATATGCAGCACACGTTTATGGACGACCACAAGGGAACAAATAAAGAAGAAAGCTATCAATGTTCTGGTTAGGGTTGTCGGCAAGGTTCCCTTTATCTTCCTGTGCCGACAATAATTGCAAATCCAAGCAGCATGGTAGATGGAAAAAAAAAAAACTTCAAAAGCTTGCTCTGCAAAGACACAAGACACAGGACTTTCAGCTTGGACTCAGATCACTTGACCTTCAAGCCACGCTGTTTGTTGTTAGTCTCAACAAGTACTGAAATATTGCTTGGGAAGCTCCTTAAAATTATTATTCAGATTACATAGTTCAACCTCAAAATTGCTTTTTGCCATGGCCATATTGTCTATGGTCTTAACAGAATTTGTTACATCTTATGATTCAGTTTGTGAAGTCACGTATCCGGCCCTTCTATACTCTATGACTGACAGCAGATCGCATGCATTTGGCCCAGTTAAGAGACAAGATACTCCATGTCAATTTTTTGCCCAACCAAAAATCAGAAAATCTGACATATGTAGACATGCTGGATACGAGCATGTTATGAAATCTGATTCCATTTTATAGAAACTCAATATCATGTAACATGAGGTAGATAAGCAGACAGACAGACAGACAGACAGACATGTGCAATATGGGCAATAGTACATCCATGTGTATAATGGTTAGAGAGGGACAGGTTAGCTTATGGAGAGTACAGAGTTTGCACTGTGGAAAAGGGTAATGATTTCTAGGAGTGGTGCGAGACAAAAAGACACAAATATAATATTGAGAGTGTTTAAAAATATATAATTGATACTAGATTCACAATACAAAGAGACCCCCAAAAAGTCGTTGCTTATCCATTGTGTAAAACGAAAAAAATTTTAAAAAAAGAAAAAAAAAATAGAAAAAAAATTTAAAAACTGATTAGAAGATTAGGGCACACAAAAGATGGATGATGAGGGCATACAGTATACATTACGAAGTTTCCATGTCAATGAACCTACTTATGTAGAGGTGCTTACTTGAAAATTTACTTCGTGCTTGGGTAACCTAAGGCAAGAATTGTGCCACGAAATTAAAGGCTTCAATTTCTAGTTTCGTCACGAATACAGTGTACAGCGATTTTGTAAATAGTTAAAACAAAAAATTTCTGCACATATCTTTTGATTCGAAACAAATATATATGGACACCAATGTACTCTGACTTAAATAGTGCAATGACAGAGAAAATACATGCGACCGCTGAACACATCGGTAATTTAGACAGGTTGTCTGTTTAATCCAGAGCAAAAGGTTATGGGCGTTTCATAGCTCTTCTGAGTACAAGCACAGTTATCCAATATCAAATCCATATTCTGCCAATGCCAAACATTATTAAAAATGGCGAACTACTGACCGAGTTCTTCCAGGAATATCCATACTCATGAGCAATCGCTACCATTCAAGTTATATTTTGCTGGCAGGAAATGTTCTTTTACTGTCATACACCAAATCAGCATTTGTGACTTTCAGGCAGAAAGAGGTTAGCAAGAATAACGATGTAAAGCTGGCATGACGGATGTTCACATTCCACCAGTGTATTCCCACGGATTTTAACTTCCTCCATTTTCGTACAAGGTTAAAAATGAATGGACGATCGCATCTTCCCACTTCCCACAAACTCTTACAAGCAAATATGAGCTTGTGTTATACATGTCACCAGTGTAGATTGTGTATTCGCTACATATATAAACATTAAAATGTTGCGTTACCTGTATATGAAAACACTTGATTGCCCATCCGTTCTCAGATAACTAATGTTCCACACACATATGTACGATACTTTATCACTGGGGGCAACATGAACAGAGCTTCATGATGAAGAAGGGCATCATATGCAACCCAAAACTTGCTCATATATTATGCACATTTCCTTTGGGAAGTTTCATTCGAGATGAAAATTTATTTCATTTACATACCCAGTCCTTAAATCTATGTTTTTTTTTTTTTTTGTTTTTTTGTTTTTTTTCGCTTTGTAACTTTTCTCTATTTCTCTTTTCATAACATGTGAAAACCTAGGGTTGTGCACATTGCACATGCATCATTTATTTGCCATCATCTGCCTTCGGGTTACTTAACATGTCAACTGACGAGGACACACAGGTGTAAGTATCATCGGATCTTAAATGTCAAATTTTGGAATTTATCTGCCGGTATCTTATTTTATGACACACTGTAATTTGCTTAGGCTTGTGCTGCCATGTTGTCTATTTACAGAAAAATCCATCATACGCGTCACCAACTCCATGCACTACAGCATGTACTGATTATTAATGCCCTCAGTGGTCAGATCTGTCCATTTACTGTGAAACCTACGTGATGACAGCGTGTGTTGTAATGATACTGCATTTTATTGACGTGCCCTATATCCTGGCAATGCTACTCAGGTTCCCAAATTTATGACACTCTGACTCGTTTCATTTGTTCTGTTGGTCGTGTGTACCTACCCATTCTGGCAGAGTTCACTTCCTCAGGGTTTTATGAATGATTTGCAACAATAATGTGAAAAAAATAATACGTTTTGTTTAAGTGCTTAGATACATTCAAATAACAGTACGAGACCATTACATGTCAATATCATAGTTATTAATTCAGTCACAGTTGAAGCTCGTCGTGCCCATCAACATTAACATCACTAGATATACTAACAAGCCTAGGATATCCACCAAGCAATACATTAAAGGTTGAATATCTTAAAATGGTAAAATACCACATTGACAAAAAGTAACAACTGTCATGGAAAACGGAAACAAACAATAGTTTTCAAGAATGACAAATAAACTGCACCTAAGTTCCGAGCAAAGAAGAAACTACCACGATCAAATCACATCAGCGATCAAACAAGCTTCGCTGACGTTGAAATTGGGAGGTACTAGGCAGACTGCCAACAAAAGACTCTCGTGGAATATTTTGCGGCTTCAGCATAAACATGTTTGTTATTGCATCAAGTGATGGCATTGATACCTGTCCGACAATTATCCTTTTGCTGCCTGCCAAACAAGCAGATGGGCATATTCCTGTTTCCTGAGAACAGGGAACCTTGCAGTTGCATAGAACATAATTTTGTCGAAATACCATGCAAAGCATACTGAAACACGACATTATAATTACTTAGTCCTTTTTTTTCAAAGTGACAACCCCACGTGCCTTTCAGAAAAGCCTATTCATATACGTAGGCAAATGGGAGTACAAGTGTCTTTACACAGTCAATTCATACAAAACAGCGAGAGAGGAGCAGGTAAATGGGTCTTCATATTTTAGAAAAAAGTGCTTATTTTCCTAGTCTGGAAAATAGCTGCAATTATCATGACAAATGTATAAACTGGTCATTTGTTTACAAACCCCTAAACGCTGCACACCAGCGCAGTACTTAAATCTAAAAAGCTCTTATGTAGTCCAAAGACAATATAAGTGAACTAAATACTGCATACTTGCTAGATTGCTTGTTCCATCACACTCCAATGAATTCCATAATGCTGCCGATTGTGCATAATGATCCAATGTTTGAATGGTAATTTTACTTCACATTTCTACGTTTATGAACGTACAACAAATGTTTGAATGAACTCAACTTACTTATATATCCAAAAATATTAAACCTCGAAAATTGTCAGATAGTCATCCCCAGCACTCCCTGTTTTCCTTATACTGACATACTTGCCCACAATACGTGTATCTCAGCTTGTGTTTTTTGCTGTCTTCTTTTGGTACCATACCGGAGTGATAGTGTAATAAATTTTGGTCCCTTGGGTGTGATTGATTCCCAACAATAGTAGCGAGTTGCGAAAGCCTTTTTTCAGCTGCAAAGGTTAAAATACTATAAAACAACTATTTAAAAAAAACTGGTTAATCTGCCCCCTGTGTTTGCTGCTAACTATGCAATAAAACGCGCTAGAATATCTGTCGCCCGTCTTTTCGTACCTCCACTCTGATTGACTTCCACAAATATACATTTTTGTTTTGTTCAAAC